>JAREIK010002431.1:194573-225217 GCA_029783825.1 Sapria himalayana | reverse complement strand
ATTTTACAAACTAAGACTATCCTTTTTCCCTTTTACACCCTTCTCAAATACAAAAAAAAAAAAACAAGCAACCAAAATAAATTTCTCAATTTCAGATTGTGCCCTATATTGGGCTCTTGGATTTCTAAAAAAAATCTATTTTCTATCTTTCTCGTATCTTTCTCAGCTTCAGCCTTCCTAGACCTCCTTCAATGTGTGCCCTTTATTCATCCTTCCTTTTCCATATTCCTGCTTAAACTGACCACAAACTTAAACATAACAGACACTTAACAGACTCCATCTACCTACACTTAACAGACACTTGACCAAAAACTTGACCAGAACAGACTCTAACCCAATATAACAGACCCTTGTTTCACATAAGCATCCAACATATCACAGCCATTAACACCCTTAATTCCTACCCCCCCTCATATTCATTTCGATGTCTGGCCTTTGTATCTCCATGCTTGACTTGTTTCTTCTGACCCGTTTTAGCTGTCCCATTTAGTTTGTTTATTATACCACGAACAGCTATACTTTATCTTTCTCTGTCAAGCCTGCAAAACAAAATGTAGCATCTTCCAAATATACCCTACCCCCCCCCCCCCCCCCCCCAAATTATACCTCTCCACTGTAAGCTTATTTGCTGGAAACAACAGTGTACTCTACTTCTCAAGCCTCCAAAACAGAATTTTTTTTGCAGGATGCAAAAATAGTGTGCTCTCCACTGTAAGCATATATTCCTGCAAAAGAATGTAGGGTCTATCAACATATCAGAATACATAATCCTCCCACAAGACTGGGTAGACTCTTTAATGGCTTCGCCTTCATATAGATATGCAAATCAAGTTAAATGACCAAGAGAACTTATGCCACCTAGCTACAACTTATTTCCATTCAATCTTTAATTTTTTGAACTCTAATATAGGGAAATCGTAATTTATCTATATTTATTTATCCCTTAAATTTTTTGGAATATTAACTCCATCAAATTCTTGTACTCCTTTCTCTCTGCCTTCGTTATCTAATTTATCAGCCACAGCATTCGCCTCTCTAAAAATGTGAGTGATTTTACCATTTAATTCTTCTATTAAACTTTTAATTTTGATAATATCATCTTCAAATTTCTATAATACTAGATTACCTGTAACTAAATAATCAAGTAGGCTCGAATCTACCTGAACTTGAATATTAAAAAAAATTATTTTTTTTACAAATTTCCAATCCTTTATTATGTAATGCTTTAATTTCAGCATGCAAGGCTAAGGAGGCCAGGCCCCCCATTGTGAATGCTTTTATTATCATTCCCTCTTGATCTCTAATCATGCATCCTCCACCTGCTACACCCATATCCCTCTTAAATCTTTCATCTGTGTTTAGAGCTAAGCCTCATCGAGGGGACTTATTCCAGGTTATAACTTTTATTTCTGGTATTGTAAATAGACTCCAAGTTAGTCTCCTATTTTTCTCTAGACTTATTCTACTCAGTTTTATCGACTTATAGGCCGAAATAAATGCGCATTTCTTTTTTAATTTCTTCTAATATGTTTATATCATTCATTGGAACCCCTTCAAATCTACTTTTATTTTTGGACTTCCATATGCACCAAAATGTGATATGCGGGATGCAATTTATTATCCATTTTAAAATCTTACTTTTTGTATGACTATCCCTCCATTTTTTTAACCTATCTTCAATTTGGGTTGTACTAATTTCTATATCTGCTTCCATTTCTAGTTTGTTCCATATTTTCCGAGCTATATTTCCTGTTGAAAAAAGATGATCTTATTTTCTATATATTGCTTATAGCATTCACATATGGAATCTAATTTTATGCCTTTCCTATGGATATTCTCATCTACCAGAATCCCCTTTGAGAGAAGCTTCCACATGAACACATTCATTTTCAGAGGGAGCACATTTGTCCATGTTCATTCAAAGATATATTGTGAAGGTTTTTTAAATCTAACAAGTTCTTTGGCACTTTTTAGCATAAATTTTTCTTATGGGTTCAAAGACCATTTCCACCCGGAACATTTTTATATTGCATATTTTTCCACAATGTTTTGCTGCTTACATATCAGCTTCCAACTTTTTGTCACTTTTTAGGATTCTTAAATGTTTTATATCCTAGGCTATATCTGTCTTTCATATATGCCCCCCAAAGACTATTATTTTAATTATTTTTTAAGCTCCACCAGTTTTTACAAGCCCCAGCCTTAGCTAAATCATTCAATCTATAGAAGCCTAAACCTCCTTCCTCCATCGGGAAACAGAGTTATCCCCATCTTTTCCAATGTGCTTTAATTTTTCCTTCTCTTTTTCCTCATAGAAAATTAGTCATCTCTTTTTCAAGCTTTGTAAGTATATTTTTGGAGGTTGTAAGGCAATTAAGGTGTATGCCAATGTGCATGCAACATGTGCTTGATTAACGTAATTTTTCTTGCCATATTTAGTAAATCTTCTTTCCAGCCCACAATTTTATATCTCAACTTTTCAATCAAGACAGCTAAATATTCCTACTTCAACCTTCCCTCATGAATCGGATAGCCTAAATAGCTTAGTGCCCCTTTTTTATGTGTGAAACCCATGAGATTTTTAATTTTAGTGACTATGTTTTTGGGTGTATTCTTTGCAATAATAAATTGACATTTATTTGAGTTTATCACTTACCCTGATTCTTCCTCCAAATTTTGCAGTAGCTTCATTAGATTTTTTATAGATCTTCTACTTGCATTTGAAAATATAATAATATCATCCGCATATGCCAAGCAACTCACAGTCGGTGTGCCCCTTGGCTATTTGTATGCAATGATTTTTCCTTCTCTCATTTTCTTTTTTATATTTACTATAAATAGCTCTAGATAAATATTAAATAAAGATGGGGAGAGAGGGTCCCCTTGTCTAAGCCCTCTTGTAGGTTTAAATTCATCACTAGTCTATCCGTTTATGAGAATTTTAACTCATGCACTAGAAATGCATCTATGCATTAGGTCTATCCAAAATTCTGAAAATCTCATCTTTCTCATTAAAAATCATAAGATGCCCCATTCTACTCTATCGAATGCTTTAGACAAGTCCAATTTTAATATTACGCTATGCCCTCTAGCTTTAGTTCCTATTTCTTTTATCATTTCTGAAGCTAAGTTAATATTCTCCATTATCGACCTATCCTTTACAAATCCAGTTTGTTCAACAAATATGATAGAGGGGAGGAATCAGTATAATGTAAACGTTCGCCCATGCTTTTGTAATCTCTATGCCAGCAAAGATACTTGCAATAGCTGCTATCAGCTCTTTTTTAAAAAGTGCCAACTAGGCTGGAAAAAACCATTATTCCACCCATCCAGACCTACCACGCTATCTTTGTTAATGCTAAACACGGCCTCTTTTACTTCTTCCTTTGAGGGGAGATCTTCTAATTTTTTGTTATCTTCATCTGAAACCTTCCTCTCAATATGTTGTATTAATGAGGCCCTTCTGGATATGTTCACACTGCATAAATAATTTTTAAAAGTTTGTTTAGTTCATTTTTTTTCATCATCCTTTTCTAACCATTGTCCGCTTGCTAATTTTAATTATTCTATTCTTTGTTTCTTCCTTCTTATTTTTGTCATAGCATTGAAATATTTCGTATTTTCATCTCTATCTTTCAACCACTTCACTCTAGCTCTTTGTTTCCAAAAAATTTATTCCATGTGCATTTCAAGCTTCAATTGAGCGTTCGCTTACTTAGCTCAATTCTAGAGACAACATCTTGTCTTTGCTCATATTTTATTTCTAGTTTCTCAACCTTTTGTTCAGCTACATAAATATCTTTATTTATACTACCAAAATCTGCTTTATTTCATTTAGCAAGTGAGGAACGTAGTGTTCGAAGTTTTTTTGCCAAGATTTGCATACGATTACCCAAAGCTAGTTTTTCCCATGATTCCTTTACTATGGCATCGAAATCTTTTTGTAAACCCCACATATTTTGAAATTTGAACCTGTTGTTTCTCCCCTTACTTACCTCAAATGTCATAAGGAGCAGACTATGATCTGAGTAGGTTCTATTTAATTGTTTGAGTATAATTCCTTCCATCTTCTCTATCCATTATGAGTTAAATAGAACTCGATCTAGCTTGGACCATATTGTACCCCTCATTTTCCAATTATTACACCACCTAAAATTTGACCCAAGAAAATCTGCCTCTATTAAATTTTCTCTTTCAATTGCCTCGTTGAACTAGTCTAAGGCAACCTGATCAGGGGATCTACCTCCCCTTTTTTCATTAGGATTTCTAATCACATTGAAATCTCCTCCAATAAGCCAAGGAGTTTTATTTGTGGCTAGGTCTTCGATTGCTTGCCATAGAATTTTCTTACCCTCTTTAGCATTACTAGCATATACTACTGAAAAGATCGAGTCTGAATTACCTAACTTGAAGTTGGTAATTTGCTCAGCTTCTGCAACTATATCAACTTCCATAGACTTATTCCACATGGCCCATAACTTACCATTCAGATTCGAATAGGCCTAATCTAAACCAATTAGATTTTTATATTTTTATATTTGTTCTTTTATTACCATTGGTTCAGCTAATATTATGATATTAATTTTGTGAATTCTAATTATCCTTTTAATTCTATTTATTATCGGAGTGTTGGCCACCCCTCTTATGTTTTAATATAAGCTGTTAAACATATTTATATAAATCTGGTTTGTGCTCTAGTGATGCATTTTGAATCTTACTTCATATTTAAATATTTTTTCCTATTCCTAGAAGTTTTACTTGAGCTAGGTGATGCCTGCTATTTTCCTATTTTCATTTTTCTCACATCTCTCCCCATTCTTTTTAATTCTTGAATAGCACATTCTCTGTTCTGTGGGATGAATCGAGGCATATCATGCTCATTTAAATCATCCTGAGGTAGGTTAGGAACATGCCTCACCTCTTCTTTATCAAGACTTATCAACGGCCAGCTTTTAACCTCGAACCCTCCTCTGAGAGGAGATCATCATCTACCCAGTTGTGTTTCTCAATTTCTTTGATTTTTTCTGCCCCTTTTATTTTATCCTTCCCTCTTTTTCTAACCCCAAACCTGTTGTTTACTGCCCTTCCTTCTACCCCTATTCCTTCTATTTCTCTTGCTGTTTCAGCAAGCCATTTCCTAATACCTTCCACTTCGTAGCTTTCTACCTCGTTTACTACCCTTGCCTCTTCATTTTTCCTCCCCCCCCCCCCCCCCCCCCCCCCCACCTTCATTTTCTTTTCCAGTAGAGCCTATTTCTGTTACCTCCAAAGCCCCTTCTAAACTCCCCTCATCCTTGTTACTAACACTCATCAACTGCCTAAAGTCTTACCCTCCATACCTTCTACCACTTTCTCCCAATTACTATCCATCTCTCTCCTCTCCACTCTCCTCCCTGCCCAATTTACCATCCTCTTCTCTCTGCCCCCTCTTCACACATACCCAATTTTTACCTTTCCCCTCCTTAAACCCCTCTCTTTTCAACCCTCCTTCCCCCTTACATTTTGATATTTCATGCCCCATTCTAAGACAATTAACACAATAGCTCGGCATGGATTCTAGAATAACCTCCTGCCAGAATCCATTTGAAGAGTTGCTGCCAATCCATATTGTGTTTGGTGAAAAATTTTTAATATTTATTTCAATGCAAATCCTGACTCTGCATGGTCTAATCATGCATGTCGTGGCTTCATCAATGAGCCAAGGTTTTCTGAAGCAAAGACCGATTGAGCATAGAGGGAGTTTATGAAAAAAATGAAGAGGGAGGTTCAGTAAATTAAAGATACCAAGGCCTATGCAGTTTGTTCCCGAGGAGTGAAGCTTGGCGACCACTTGAGGATATGCATAGAATACCCCACTTCTACCCCTTGTCCTCTAAGCCATATTCAGAGGAAATCTTCTTACTCATTGAAACGGAGGAAGATATGTTTACAATCAAACCAAGCCAAGCATACCATCGTATTCAATTTTAATGTTGCTAGAAAATCATATATATTTTTTAAAACATGACTGCCATGAGAGAATTTTTCGATAAGTGTGCTCTTAATGCATCAGCAAGCTTGGATTGTTCCACGTTCGAAAAATTATAGAAGGTTCATAGTTTTTAGCATCGTACTTCGAAAACCTTGGTTCGATCCCATTGAATAGCGATGCAAAAAATTTTTTGTTAAAGATCAAACTAGATTTTTCCATTCTAGCTTGAAAATTGAGTTTCTTCCTTCAACAATGGTTGTTTCTCACTCTAGAAAGCGATTTTTCTCTCTCTAGAAAGTTGAGAGAATTCTTCCTCTAACATTCTTCTTTCTTTTTAATTTTCTTATTCTGACATTTCTTTCTATTTTTCATTATTTTCTTATTCTTCTTATTCTTATAATTCTACTTATTCTTATTATTATTTTCATACTTCTTATTCTTTTTATTCATCTTATTCTTCTTTTTTTCTAATTATTATTCTTCTTCTTATTTTTTTTATTCTTCTAATTCTTCTTATACATCTTATTTTTCTTAATTTTCTTTTCTTCTTATTCTTGTTATTCTTGTTATTCTTCTTATTCTTCTTATTCTTCATATTTTTCATATTTTTTTTTATATTATTATTATTCTTATTTCTCTTATTCTTATTAAACTTCTTATTCATTTTATTATACTAATTCTTTTTATTTTACTTATCATTTTTATTTTTCTTATTATTCTTATGCTTCTTATTCTTCTTAATTTTATTATTTTTATTATTATACCTATTCTTATTATTCTTAGTATTCTTATATTCTCTTTATACTTCTTATTCTTAATATTATTCTTATTCTTCTTATTCTACTTATTCTTCTTATTCTTCTTATTCTTCTTATTTTTCTAATTCTTCATATTTCTTCTTATTCTTATTATTTTTATTATTATAGCTATTCTTATTATTTTTATTATTCTTATATTCTTCTTATTCTTTATATTATTATTCTTCTTCTTTTTCTAATTCTTCTTATTCTTTTGATTCTTCTGATTTTTCTTATTCGTCTGATTCTTTTAATTCTTCTTATTTTTGTATTCTTCTTTTTATTTTTATTCTTTTTAATCTTTTTAGTCTTATTATTCTTTTTATTCTTCTAATTCTTCTTATTCTTTTTATTATTCTTATTCTTTTTATTATTCTTATTCTTTTTATTCTTTTTATTCTTTTTATTCTTTTTATTCTTTTTATTCTTCTTATTCTACTTATTCTTCTAATTCTTATTATAATCGTATTCTACTTATTTTTTTTATTATTCTTATTCTTCTTATACTTTATATTCTTCTTTTTTTTATTATTCTTATTATTCTACTTACAGTTATTATTTTTTTTATTCTTCATATCATCTATTTCTTCTTATTCTTCTTATTCTTTTTATATTTCTTTATCTTATAATTCTTCATATTTTTCTTATTATCTTTATTGTTTTATTCTTTTAATTCTTCTTATTCGTATTAATCTTGTTATTATTCATATTCTTCTTATTCTTCTATTCTTCTTATTTATCTTTTTCTGCTTATTATTATTATTCTTCTAATTCTTCTTATTCTTCATATTCTTTTTATTCTTCTTATTCTTCTTTTCTTTTTATTCTTCTTATTCTATTTTTCTTCTTATTTTTCTTTTCTTCTTATTCCTATTATTCTTCTTATTTTTGTTATTCTTCTTAATCTTCTTATTCTAATTTTCTAGTTAATTTTCTAATCTTCTAATTCTTCATATTTTTCTAATTATTTCTTATTATTCATATTCATCTTATGCTTCTTATTCTTCTTTTTTTTTTCTTATTCTTCTTATTCTTCTTATTCTTCTTATTCTACGTATTATTATTATTATTATTCGTATTCTTCGTATTCATCTTATTCTTCTTTAGTTTCTTATATTTTTATTATTCCTCTTATTCTTATTCTTCGTATTCTTCTTATTCTTCTTATTCTTCTTATTCATCTTATTCTTCTTATTTTTTTATTCTTCTTACACTTTTTATCTTCTTATTCTTCTGCTTCTTATTTTTCTTATTCTTCTTATTCTTATAATTTATCTAATTCTTCTTATTCTTCTTATTCTTCTTATTCTTATTAATCTTAACCTTGTTATTCTAATTATTCTTCTTATTCTTTTTATTCTTGTTATTCTTCTTATTCATTTTATTTTTCTTATTCTTCTTATTTATCTCATTCTACTTATTATTATTCTTCTTCTTATTCTTCTTATTCTTCTTATTCTTCTTATTCTTCTAATTTTTTTATTCTTCTTCTTATTATTTTTATTCTTCTTATTCTTCTTATTTTTCTTATTCTTCTTATTCATCTTACTTCTTATTATTCTTATTCTCATTATTCTTTTTTTCTTTTTATTCTTATTATTCTTCTTATTCTTCTTATTCTTCTTATTCTTCTTATTCTTCTTTTTCTTCTTATTCTTCTTTTCTTTTTATTCTTCTTTTCTTTTTATTCTTCTTATATTTCTTATTTTTCTAATTCTTCTTATTATTCTTATTTTTCTATTATTCTTATTCTTATTATCCTTCTTATTCTTCTTATTCTTCTTATTCTTGTTATTCTTCTTTTTTTTGAAGGTTTGTTTTATTAATTATAAAAAGCCCTCTCTTTTGGTGGAGGAATACCATTGTTACAATCTAATATACTACCCTTTTCCCCTTTTACTCTTTTAACAAAATAAAATCAATTATAACAATTAAAACATTGCAGAATAGTTATGTTTAAAGATGAAAAAAAGGAGGTCTAGTTTTGAATTTCTCTCCTTAATCTAGTTTCCATGAAGTGTAGCTTGCTTTAAATGCTTTGCTATTTTTCTATCAGCTGATTAAATCTACATGGTCTTGCCTACTTTCATAGCTACAGTAGCTTTTCTTTTTTGACAACCTAGCTACTACTGCTCTAGGTTTTCGCAGACTCTATACCCTCTTATCTAGTTCTAGCTTAGCTTAGTTTACCTTTAGCATTAACTTGTTGTCTGTCTTATGTTTCTTGATCATATAGCCTTTGTCAGCTGCAGACCCTGCATTCTAGGAAACATACAAATACCAAAAAGAAATAAAACAAATAGCAATACATTCAGCTTTGCCCAACTTTGCTCAGCCTCCTTCTGAATAGATATATTTCCCACAGCATAGCAGGTAGCCTAATATTACTATTATCTTTTTTAGCACTGGTCTGAAGAATCTTTGTCATATCTTTCATTAGTTCAAATAACCTATGGAACTAACCCGCCAAACCCATGCATGCAGAAATATAGTGCAATCTTAAATAGTTATAAAAAAGTTGAGCATGTGTAAAATATTTTTCTACATAGGAGATATCCAGGCCATCTGCTTTAATAGAACTGTAAAATCAAATCAATCAAGTAAAAGTGCTAGTAGAATCATGTATGCTTCTAAATATCTTTTTTGTTTTTTTATGTACAATGAAACCCTACCACCAACAAAATTATATACTTTTAGAATATATGATGTTATACTTTTAACTCACACCCTACCTCCTGCTACTTTTCCTACTCCTCATTCATAGCCATGTTTGAAATTTCTATTAAAATTAATAAGCAAAACAGTAAGTATAAAATGTTCAAAACCCCAGCCTATGTTGGTTACATTTTCTACAATCTCCCCACATGTCCAAAGAGACCTTTAAATGTTAGAACATCTTCTAGCCACCTAATGTTTTTGAATTCTAATATAAGGGAATTCTATTCTCTCTAATGTAATTATACCTTTGTATTTATCTGGAATATTCTTCCTATCAAACTCTTGTAAATCCCTTTTCATAATTTCCTCTGCTAATTTGTCTACGAGAGCATTTGCTTCCTTGAACGTAACCACTATTTTTCCTTTTAGCACTATTAGAAGGCTTTTAATTAAACTTTTATACTCCTCATACTGCCACATCTCTATTTTACTTGTAGCTAGATCCACCAGTAGACTGGAGTCTACTTGTGCTCGAATATTTGTAAATTAGTAATCTTTACAAATTTGAAGGCCCTTGAGCAAGGCTAATATTTACGCATGCAAAGCTGAAGATGCTTTTTCCCTCATTTTAAATGCTTTTAATACACTCCCTTGCTCATTCCTTATCACATCTCCTCCCCCTGCCATACCTATATTTCTATTAAAGCTCCTGTTCATATTAAGAGCAGTCCTTCCCTGTGGAGGCTTATTCCAGTAGATCGTCCTTATCTTAGGTATTTTTGCCTTAATTGCATGTAGGCCCCATGTCTTTCTTTTTTCATCTTCCATTTCAATACTTCTGAGTCTTAAGGGGATCCCTACTGAAATCCACGAGCATTCTTTTTTAATTTCTTCAGTTATATAATTAGCATTCATTTTAATACCCTGAAACCTACTTTTGTTTCTGGCATTCCATAAACACCGTACTGTAATATGTGGGATATAATTTTTTAGCCAGTTACATACTTTGTTCTTTCTGAGTCTTACCCTACATCTCATTAATCTATCCTTGAGACCCTCTATCTTATTACTTATTTGTGCATCTTTTCCTAGATAGCCCCAGACTTCCACCGCTATCTTTCTTGTTGAGAACAAGTAGTTTATGCTTTATATACTAGCGAAACAACGTTCACACCTAGAAGCTTATTTAACTTCTTTCCTCTGAATATTAATATCAACCGGAATGGCATTCGATAGAAGCTTCCACATAAATATGTTAATATTTTGTGGAATCTATTTCACCCATGCTCCTTTAAAGATTTCATGGGGGGGGGGGGGGGGTTCTTATCTTACAATTAATTAAGAGTGCAATGTTTTCCAATAATTTTTTTTTTGTTTAAACATCTTTTTCTGGCTTTTAGATGCTTTATTGGAATTCTTGAATGCTTTATTTCCTTTTCCATATCTAGCTTTCATGTATCTCGCCCATAAACTATCATTTTGTATAAGCCTCAACCAATTCTTGCATACCTAGGCTTTAGCCATATCATTTAGCTTGTTTAAGCCTATGCCCTCCTCCTCCTTTGGACAGCATATAACTTCCCATTATTTCCAATGTAACTTGTTTTTTCCTAATTTTTTCCCCATAAGAAATTAGCCATCTCTTTCTCTAAGTTACTCAAAACCATCTTCAGAGGCTATAAAGTTATCAGAATATGTGCTATAGAGCCTTGTAAAACATGTTTGATTAATGTTATTCTTCCTACCATACTCAGCATATTCTCCTTCCATCCTACTATTCTACCTCTTAGTTTATTCATCAAAAAAGCTAGGTATTCTTCCTTCAATCTTCCTTCATTGATTTGGCACCCCAAGTACATTAACACCCCTTTTTTCTGTTCAAAGCCTGTGATTCTTTTAATTCTTTTAGCTGTCATTTCATTTTCTTTTTTCGTAATCACAAATTGACATTTGTTTTTATTTAGCTGTTGACCCATTTCTTCCTCCAGTGTATCAAAAAGATTCATCATATTTTTCAGTGATGTCCTCCCAGGATTTGTAAACACAATCACATCATCTACGTATGCCAAGCATCTCACATTGAAGGTTTGTCTAGGTTGTTTAATGCTAAGGATCTTACCCTCCATTCTCTCGTTTAGATTTATTATTATTATTTCTTTATATATAATGAACAAGGCTGGAGATAATGGATCCCCCTGTCTAAGCCCTTTTACTGGCTTGAATTCTCAACTTGCCTCCCTGTTAACCAAGATTTTAACTCAGGCACAGGAGATGCATCTATATGTTAGGTCTAACCAAAACTCTGAAAACCCCATTTTCCTCATTATATAGCATAGGATGTCCCATTCTACTATGTCAAATGCTTTAGACAGATCTAGCTTCATAGTCACATTGTGTTCCCAAACCTTAGCACCTATTCCCTTCATCAATTCTGAAGTTAAATTAATATTTTCAATCATTAATCTATTTTTGTTAAATCCTACTTGTTCAGCCAATATAATGGAGGGAATTATACTATTTAGCCTATTATGAATGACTTTTGCAAGAATTTTATAAACTGAATTGCATAGACTTATAGGTCTATAATCCTCTCTTTTTTGCGAGTTATCCTTCTTGGGAATCAAAACAATAAATGAATTAGCCTATGCTTTTGTAATTTCTACTCCTACGAAGATCCAGGCAATGGTGGCTAACAAGTCTTCTTTTATTATATTCCATGCGTGTTGATAAAATCCATTGTTCCACTCGCCAGGTCTTGCTGCACTATCTTTATTTTTGCAGAAAACTACTACCCTGATCTTTTCCTCTCTAGGAATCTCTTCCAAGGCTTTGTTATCATTTTCTGATACTCTTTTTTCAATGAGCTGAATTATAGTATCATTTATCTGATATCTATAGCTACAAAGGTGACTTTTTATATAGTCTTCATGGACTTTTTTATTCCTCCCCTCCTCTTCTACCTATTTACTATTCTCTTTTTTAATGCCTTTTTATTTCTTGTTTTTGTGCTTTTATCTTTGTGGCTATATTAAAAAACTTAGTATTTCTATCCCATTCCATTAGCCACTTTATTTTAGCTCTTTGTTTCCAATAATCTTCCTTCATATGTAACATTAACTTTAATTCCACTTTTGCTTTGTTCATTTTAATTTTAGAGGATTCATCTTGGGTATTCTCATATTCTATTTCTAATAAGCTAACTTTTAGTCCAGCTTCTTGGATATTCTTATTTATATTTCTGAATCTCTGTTTATTCCTAGATAAAGTGCTAGTCTTAATCTATGTAGTTTTAAAGCTAAAATCTGCATGGGATTCCCGGTTGTCATTATTTTTCATGAGTCCCTTACTATTTTCTCAAAGGATTTATGCATTCCCCACATGTTCTGATATTTAAAGGTCTTATTTTTCCTATCTCTACATTTAAATTTTAGGAGGAGAGGACTGTGATCTGAGCATGTTCTATCTAAATGCTTCATGATCACCCCTCCACAGTAATCTATCCATTTGGTATTATACAGGATACGATCTAGTCTAGACCAAATCACTCCTCTATTCCTCCAGTTATTACTCCATATGAAAATAGGACCCAAATAATCAACCTCTATAAGATTTGTGTTTTCTATTGCCTCATTAAACTAGGTTATGGCTATTTGGTCAAAAGGCCTTCCTCCTCTTTTCTCTTTGATGTTCCTTACCACAATAAAGTCCCCTCTTATAATCCATGGAGATTTCCTCGTGGCTATCTCTTTCATCTCACCCCACAATTCTTTCCTTTTTATAATTTGAATTGCTAGCATAAACCTCTGAAATAATTAGTTCTGGCATTTTCCCTAGTTTAAAGCTAATTATCTACTCTGCCACTGAAATTATTTCAATATCAATTATATTTTTCCATAACAGCCATAACTTGCCGTTATTGTGGAAAATGCCTTATCTAAACCCATTTTTTCTTTATACTCCTCTATGTGTCAGTATTAACCAGGGGTTCAGCTATTATCACTATTCTAATATTATGAATTTTAATTAATTTTTAAATTCTATTTATTGATGGTGAGTTTCCCACTCCTCTTATGTTCCAATATAAACAATTATACATTACTAGGTTTAGCTTGGGCTATAGTTTTACATCTTGTTTCATAATTCATGTTTAAGTATTTTTATCTATTTCTTGAAGATGTATTTGCACTAGGTTGTTGTTGTTCAGTGCTACTTGTTATGTTCAGTATGTTTAATTGTAAACTCATCAATTTTATTTTTTTTCCATTCACTCTCTCTGTTATTCGGGATCCATTCATGCTCATTCTATTTGCACAGCCTTGAATCATCATGTGCCAGTGTAGATTCTAAAATCTCGATCTCTTTATGCATGCCAGTGATAGGCCACCTTTTGGCCTCAGTTTCTCCTTCCGATAAGAGGTCATCCTCCTACCCATTAAAGTTTTCAATTTCTTTTTCCAACTCAAATGCCCTTTTACTTATCTCTCTCTTCTGTTTTACCCCAAATCCGTTTCACTCTATCCCTACCTTTTTGGTTACTTTAACCCTTTCCTCTAACCATTTTTTAATCTATAGTCTTTTATTTTTTTCCCCCTTCTTTCTTTCTATCTAGCTTTTCCTCTATCCCTCCTTCACTCTCCTCTCCTTATATCCCCTTCTCACTGCCCCTCTGCCTAATACCCACTGAATTTTCCATGTCTTATCTCCCACCTTTCCTCATCTCCTTATCCCCCATCTTCTACCCCTCCTCAGCACTTAATCCCTCTACCTCTACCCTTTCCCCTTTCGAACTCCCCTCCAAATGAGTTCAGCCAAACCTTCTCCATCTCCATTTTTTCTATTTTGAATGAATTTTTCCTTTCCTTTGCAATACATTCCAGTTCCATATGCCCCATTTTTTTACAATTTGAGCAATATTTAGGCATGTATTTTGGAACTATAGCCTGCCAGAAGCCATGTGTGTGATCACTGCCCACCCATACCTTTTGAGGAAGAGAAGAATGTGCATCTATTATAATACAAACACTTGCCATGCTATGCCTAGTCATACAGGCCATAGCTTCAATTATTAACCATGGCTTACACACACACAAACACACACCATGCAATAGAGTATAGAGCATACTTACTGAATAAGTGAAATGGAAGTTGCAGAAGAGTAAACCATACCAGGGATTGCGTGGATTCATACTTTGGTGTAAATTCGGGTGACCATTTGAATAATCTCATTGGAAGCCCCTAGATATTCCACTGTCCGCGTAGCGATAGTCAGAAGAAGTCTTCTCCCTCTTTAATTTGCAACATAATATGCTTCACATCATAACACGTGAGTCTTACAGAGGATAAAAGATTCAAAGCTTCAATGAACGAATAAATATCCTTGAATTCGGGGTTGGCATGTGAAAACATTCCGATTAGTGTGAATTTAAATGGAGAAGTGAGGTTCTCCATGTCTTCCTTCAAAAAGAAAATAGCTGGCACCTCCTCCTTCGTGTCAAATTCTAGACATAAAAGACCGGGTTCTTTAATAACTGAAGCAAAGAATTATTTATGATATAGTTTAGAAAATTTTTCCATAGCTAAAGATTGCAATCTTCAATAATGGAGATTTCTCTCATTATGAAAACCATATTCTTTATCTAGAATTATGAGAGAAGCTCTTCCTTCTTTTCTTATGATTCTTATTCTTCTTATTCTTTTAATTATTCTTATTCTTTTTATTCTTCTTATTCTTCTTATTCTTCTTATTCTTCTTATTCTTCTTATTCTTCTTATTCTTCTTATTCTTCTTATTCTTCTTATTCTTCATATTCTTCTTATTCTTCGTATTCTTCTTATTTTTCTTATTCTTCTTATTCTTCTTATTCTTATTATTCTTTTTATTATTCTTATTTTTTTAATTCTACGTATTATTCATTTTCTTTTTATTATTCTTATTCTTTTTATTCTTCTTATCCTTCTTTTTCTTATTATTCTTTTTATTTTTCTTATCCTTCTTATTCTTCTTATTCTTCTTATTCTTCTTATTCTTCTTTTTCTTCTTATCTCCTTATCTTCTTATTCTTCTTATTCTTCTTATTCTTCTTATTCTTCTTATCCTTCTTATTCTTCTTATTCCTTCTTATCCTTCTTATCTTCTTATTCTTCTTATTCTTCTTATTCTTCTTATTCTTCTTATTCTTCTTATTCTTCTTATTATTCTTATTCTTCTTATTCTCTTATTCTTCTTATTCTTCTTATTCTTCTTATTCTTCTTATTCTTCTTATTCTTCTATTCTTCTTATTCCTTCTTATTATTCTTATTCTTCTTATTATTCTTAGTCTTCTTATTCTTCTTATTCTTCTTATTCTTCTTATTCTTCTTATTCTTCTTATTCTTCTTATTCTTCTTATTCTTCTTATTCTTCTTATTCTTCTTATTCTTATTATTCTTCTTATTTGTTTTATTCTTCTTATTTTTTTTTATTTTACTTATTCTTCTTATTCTTATTATCTTCTTTTTGTTCTTATTCTTCTTATTCTTGTTATTCTTGTAATTCTTCTTATTCTTTTTTTTCTTATTATTATTCTTATTATTCTTATTCTTGTTATTCTTCTTTTTGTTCTTATTCTTTTTATTCTTCTTATTCTACATATTCTTTTTATTCTTATTATTCTTCTTATTCTTTATTTTTTATTATTCTTATTATTTTTATTAATCATTTTAATCTTCTTATTCTTCTTATTATTCACATTCTTCTTATTTTTCTTATTCTTTTTATTCTTTTTATTCTTTTTTTTCTTTTTTTTCTTCTTATTTTTCTTATTTTTCATATTCTTCTTATTCTTCTTTTTTTTTTGAAAAGTTTGTTTTATTAATAAAACCCTTTTTTTCGGCGGAGGAATACCATTTTTATAATCTAGAACTACCCTTATCCCCTTTTACAAACTTGAATAATATAAATGGATTAATACACTTAATGATAAGTGTAACTTCTTATCCTAACTAAAATGCACCACTTCACTTTGATTTTGTTCTTAGACTGCTTTACTTGAAGTATGTCTTGGATTGTTTATCTTTTATTTATCTGTCCCTTATGCTTTTTTGTTGGCCCCTTTCCCATCTGCAGCCACCTTGACATTCTGCCTTTAATTAAAAATTAAGGCAGCATCTTTGCTATTTCATTCATATTTCCTATCCTCCTCTGTCTTATGTTGTTTATGCATTTGACTCTTATGTTGTGTCCACTATAGTCCCTACACTTTGAGCAGCCAAGACATAATATATGTTGACTCTAAAGCAGCCCTTATCCTCTTTTACACCAATGAAAATGAAATAAATGAAGCATGCAATGGACAACCATAACTGAACTTCTTATTGTAGCATTATTTATCATCCTGTGTTTTGTAGGATTTGACAGCCACATTGATGTTCTATTCATTTTCACCTATCCTCCTTTGCCTTTTGTATGCATTTGACTGTATCCCCTATACCACAGCCAAAAACATAGAAAATAGATATCTATATTTCAATTGCTTCCTGACCGATAGCATTGCTATATTTTGTTAGCCTCACACTCTACCCTATGTTCCAATGTAGTCCCTGCACTTTAAGCATACTAGACTAGTGAAATATATATTTTTTTTGACCAACAGCATAGTTTCTTACATTGTTTAATATAGCAGGCTAACTGCACAATAAGAACTTCACATAGAATTATCTTATTAACCAAATATCTACTTAGGCAGTGTCAATAAGTCACTACCCATTTTTACATTACTGCCATAGGCCAATTTCATATCCTTTCATCTTAACGTATACATGTAATTTTGATAACCAAAACAGAGAAATGTATATTTTTATAATTTCTCCACAGGATCTGAGAGATCAAAGAGTTCATTTCTAGCTAATGCTTTTGAATTCTAATAAATGGATATTCTAATTTATCTAATATGAATGTACCTTTATATTTCTATGGTATATCAGCCCCCTCAAACTTTTATATTCTTATTCTTCTTAAATATCTAATTCTTCTTATTCTTCTTATTCTTCTCATTCTTCTGATCTTCTTATACTTCTTATTCTTCTTATTCTTCTTATTCTTCTTATACTTCTTATACTTCATATTCTTCTTATACTTCTTATACTTCTTATTCTTCTTATTCTTAATATTCTTCGTATTTTTTCTATTCTTCATATTCTTATTATTAATCTCATTCTTTTAAATATTATACTTCTTCTTATTTTTCTTAATATTCTTATTTGAATTATTCTTCTTATTCTTCTTATTCTTCTTATACTTTATTTTATTTAAAGGTTGTTTTATTAATAAACCTCTCTCTTTTGGGGGAGGAATACCATTTTTACAATCTAGAACTACCCTTTTCCCCTTTTACACCCTTGAATAAAATAAATTAAATAATACACATTTTGCTTGAAGTGAATCTACTTGTCCTATCTCTAAATGCATCACTTCAGTTTGATTTTGTACATTAGGCTGTTTTAATTGAAGGTCAGCCTGTTTATCTTTTATTGCTCTATCCCTTATGCTTTTTGTTGCCCCCTTTCCCATTTACAGCCTTCTTGTCATCCTACTTTTGATTAAAATTTTGGCAGCCTCTCTACTGTTTTGTTTATATTTCTTTTCCTCCTGTGCCTTCTATTATCTATGCATTTGACCTTGCAAATTATACACAAGACCAAGAACATAGAAACTACTGATATCTACAAGCATCAAAGCCTTTCACTACCTCTTGCAGGTTGTTTTAATGCTTGATAGCCTTTCTACCTTATACACATGCACTTCAATCAGCATAACATTATATATGTTGCCTCTATTGCAGCTTTTAACCCATTTTACACCCTTAAACATAAAATATGCAAAGCATGCATAACTACTCTTCTTGTTGTAGCTTTATCTATCTTCATGAATTTAATAAAATTTGATAGCCTTCATTTTCACTTAGCTGACTCATGTATGCATTAGACTCTCTCCCCTACACCGCAAGCCAAAACATAGAAAATAGATATATATAATTTAATTGCCTTCTAGCTGATGGTGTTACTTTATTTTGGCAGCCTCACTCTCTGCCTTATATTGCTTTACAGTCCCTACAGTTTAAGCATACATGAAGAATGGTTTCATACACTGTTTAATATAGCATGCCATCTGCCATAGGCCATTTCTATATCCTTTTATCTTTACTTATAAATGTTAACCTAAAAACCAAAGTAGAGCAATATATATTTATAATTACCCCATAGGACTGGGAAGATCAAAGATCTATTTTCCAACTACTGATTTTGAATTCTAATATATGGGAATTCTAATTTATCTAATATGATTAAGCCTTTATATTTCTACGGTATATCAGTTTTTTCAAAATCATGTAATCCCTTCTTCAAGCCTTATTTGGCTAAGTTGTCTACTACAACATTAGCTTCCCTATATATATGCATAATTTTTCCTTGTATGTCTATTAAAAGACTCTTAATTGTCTCTATCTATTATTCATAATGCCACATTTATATCTTGTTCATGACCAGATTCACCAATATACTAGAATCCACCTATATCCGTAAGTTAATATAACCATTTTTTTTCCATATCTTACGGCCTTTATGTAATGCTAAAATTTCTTCATGCAAGGCTGATGATGCTTTTTCTTTCATTGTATAAGCTTTTATAACCCAACCATACTCATTTCTTATCACCCCTCCTCCTCCAACCTCTCCTATGTACCTGTTAAAACTACCATCTATGTTTAAAGCAAGCTTTCCCCGTGGAGGTTTTTCACAAAACACCATTCTAACCTCTGGGATTTTTCCTTATTTGCATGTAATCAGAATATCCTTTTTTTCTAGTCTTCCATTTCTATATTTCTAAGTTTTAGAGGGAAACCTACTAAGACCCATGAATAATTTTTTTTAATTTCTTCTATTATCTTCTTAGCATTCATTTTAATATTCTCGTGCCTACTTCTATTCCTAACTTTCCACAGATTCTAGATTATAATGTGCGGAATGTAATCCCTTAGCCAATTATATAATTTATTTTTTGTGTGGCTTATCTTCCATCTCATTAGTCTTTCCTTGATATCTTCTAACTTGATGCTTACTTGTGCATTTATCCCCAGATAATTCTAGACATCCACCACTATTTTCCTTGTTAAAAATAAAAGATTTGTACTTTCTATGCTATTAAAACCGCATTCACAATTAGAAGCTAATTTTACCCCCTTCAATTGAATATTCGAGTCCACCGGAATAGCTTTCGATAAGAACTTCCTCATAAATACATTCATTTTTTGTGGGATCTCTTTCAGCCAAGCTCCCTTAAAAACTTCTTAACTGATTTTTTCTTTTCTTACTAAAATTTTTGCACTTTTAAGCGTGAACCTCCCCTGTGGATTTAGAGTCCATCTCCATATATTGTTGATTAGACGTGCATTACTTTTAATTAATTCTTTTTGTTTATGCATCATGTTCCAACTTCTATATGAGTTTTTAGGATTCTTACATGTTTTATTTCTTGACCCATATCTAGCTTTCATATAATTCTCCCACAAGCTATCATTCTACTTGAGCTTCCACCAGTTATTACATTCCCAGGCCTTGGCCATATCATTTAATTTATTCAAGCCTATCCCCCATTCCTCATTTAAACATCATATATCTTTTTATTTTTTCCAATGTAGCTTATTTCTTCCTGATTTTTTACCCCATCAGAAGTTAGACATTTCCTTTTATAAGCTGCTCAAGATCTTCTTTGGTGGTTGTAAGGACATTAAGATGTGTGCTATAGTTCCTTGTAAGACATGTTTAATTAATGTGATTTATCCTGCAATACTTAACATATTCTCTTTCCATCCCGCTATTTTACCTCTTAATTTATTCATTAAAAATGTTAGATATTCTTCTTTCAGTCTGCTCTCGTATATAGGATAACCCAAATATATTAATGCCCCTTTACTCTACTCAAAGCATGTAATTCTTTTTACTAGTTGAAATGTCATTTTAGGTATTTTCCTTGAAACCACAAGTTGGCATTTATTTTTATTAAGTTGTTGTTCCTTTTCTTCCTCTATTGTGTCAAATAGCTTTATCATATTCTTCAGTGATGTGCTTGTAGTATTAGTAAAAATAATTAAACCATTCGCATAAGATAGGCAGCTTACATTTGGGGTGTGTCTAGGTTGTTTAAAGCTAGTAATATTAACCTCCTTCAATTTTCCTTTTAAACATGTTGTTAGCAATTCTATATATATTAAATAATAATGGATATAAAGGATCCCCCTGTTTAAGTCTCCTAACTGGCATAAATTCACCACATGCCTCCCCATCAATTAAATTTTAACTTATGCGCTAGAGATGCATCTATACATTAGATCTATCCAGAATTTTGAAAATCTTATTTTTCTCATCGTGTAGCATAAAATGTTTCATTCCACTCTTTCAAATACTTTTGAAAAATCTAATTTCATAACCACAATATGGCCCCTTGTCTTTGACCCCTATTTCTTTTATCAGTTCTGCAGCTAAATTAATGTTTCCCATCATTAATCTATTTTTAATGAATCCTATTTGTTCTACCGAAATAAGGAGGGAATTACCCTATCTAGTCTATTCTACAACACTTTTGTGAAAATTTCATACACTGAATTGCATAGACTTATAGGTCTATAATCTTCACTTTTTTGTGGATTATCTTTCTTGGGTATCAGTACAATATATGAGCTGGCCCATGATTTTGTTATTTTTGCTCCTGCAAAAACCCAAGCTATTGTGCCCATCAGCTCTTTATTTATTCTATTTTAGGATTGCTGGTATAAACCATTATTCCATTTTTCTGGACCTGTTGCACTATCTTTATTTCCACTAAAGACTGCAGCTTTTATCTCCTCCTCACTAGGGCACTCTTCTATTAGTTTATTTTGTTCTTCAGTTACTCTTTTATCTATTTGTCGAATTAAGGAGACATCCCTTTGTTGGCTATGACCACAAAGATGTCTTTTAAAGTAATCTTCCAAAAGTTTTTTAAGTTCTCCTTCCTCATCTATCCACTTTCCAATATTATTTTTGATACCTTTTATTTCTTGTCTTTGATTTTTTAATTTAGCAACTACATTAAAAAACTTAGTTTTTCTATCCCCTTCCTTGAGCCACTTTACTTTGGCCCTCTATTTCTAAAAAATTTCTTCCATATGCATCAATAATTTTAATTCCACATTTGCTTTATTTAAATTGATTTTAGAAGGTTCATCCATATTATTCTCATGCTCTATTTTTGATTTACTTACTTTAGATTCGGTATCCTGAATATTTTTATTTATATTCCCAAATCTCTTTCTATTCCACCTACTAAGTTCTAATTTTAACCTATGTAATTTTATAGCTAGAACCTGCATGGGATTCCCATTTGTTGGCTCTTGTCATGAGTTTCTTACTATTCAATCAAACTCTCTATGCAAATCCCACATGTTTTGATATTTATAAGTTTTATTCTTTCCCTCTCTAATTTTTAATCTTAGAAGAAGGGGGTTGCGATCTAAGCATGTTCTGCTCAAGTGTTTCACACTCACCCCTCCACAGTAGTCCACCCATTTAATGTTATGGAGAATACGGTCAAGTCTAGACTAGATTGTTCCCGTATTTTTCTGGTTATTGCACCATGTGATGCTAGGGCCCAAGTACTCAGTCTCCATGAAATTCATGTTATTAATTACTTAATTAAATTGAGCTATAGCTAAGGGGTCAAGCACCTTTCCTCGTTTTTTTTACTTAGCATTTCTAACTACATTAAAGCCCCCTCCTATAATCCATAAAGTATTTTTTTCAGCTATCTTCCTCATTTCATCACATAGATCTTTCCTTTTTTCTTTTGAGTTACTGGCATATACCACCGATATAATTGGATCCGTATTTATTAGCTTAAAAGTAATTATCTGATCCACCTCTGAAATAATTTATATATTGATTTTATTTTTCCATAACAGCCATATCTTACCATTATTATTTGAGAATGCATTTTCTAGACCTAATTTCTGTTATATATTTCTAGAGAATCCTTTAGTAACCATAGGTTCCGCTATTATCACAATTCTAATATTATGAATTTTAATTAATTTTTTAATTCTATTTATCGATGGAGTATTTATACTCCTCTTATGTTCCAATATAGACTATTGTACATTATTAGGTCTAGCATGCGCTCTGGTTATGCATCTTGAATCATAATTCATATTTAAATATTTTATTTTATTTCTTGAACTTTTGTACACGCTTGATTTGGCCTGCTCATTTTTACTTACTAATTTTAATTTTACTTATTAGGAAACTCATCAATTTTAATTCCTCTATTGCGCTGTCTCTACTATTCGGTAACCCCTCCCATTCTTTTTGAGCCATCCTTGTTGAGTCATCTTGTGTCAATGTCAAGTCTAGACTTTGTATTTCTTTTTGCATGTCAATAATGGGCCAACTTTTAGCCTATGTTCCTTCTCCGATAGGAGGTCATCTTCCACCCCATTAAAATTTATTATTTCTTTTACAAAATCAGTTTTTAGTTATGTTTTTTTTACTTCACTCTTCCCGAAACCCTTCCTCCCTCTGCCCTCTCCATCTTCTTAGTCCTCTCATCTAAACACTTCTTTATTTCTAGTATCTTTCTCATGCCTTCCTCTCTACCCCCCTCTTCCTCCCCTCCCCTAAACTCTTCTACCCTACTGCCTTCAGCCCCTACAGCTTCCCTCCCCTCCAACCTTTCCTCCCCTCCCCCCAACCCTTCCTTTCTACCCTCTCTAGTAACTTTCTCTCCCCAACTCTTTTATCCCCCTACTACCTAAACCCTTCTTCAGCATCTCCCTCTGCCTTCACCACTTTCTGCCCTATCTTCCTGCCTTCTTCTAACCCATTTCCCCCAATCTTTTCAAATTTGTTCTGCTTATCCCTCTAACCCCCTCCCTTAACACCACATCGAAATTGAATGACCCAGTTTCTTATAGTTTAAACAATATTGGGAAAGGTATTCAGCAATTATTATTTGCCAATGCCCACTTGAGTGCCCACTACCCACCCACACTCTATTCGGAATAGAATCAAAAACATCAACCTCCACACACATCCTTGACACGCTTGTCCTTGTCATATAGGTCGTAGCTTCATCCATTATCTAAGGCTTACCCACACATCGAGCAATATGGAATAAGGACAACTTACATAATAGATGAAATGGGAGATGAGGATAAGAAAACCAAACAAAGGCATGTGCAGATTCTTCCTTAGGATTAAATTTAGGTGTCCATTTGAACATCCTCATTGGATATCCGATGATATTCCACTGCCCACGAAACCATAAACAGAGGAAATTTTCTTCCTCCTTAATTTGATTTATTATATGTTTTGCATCATACTATGCAATCCTTACTAACTCCCGAAGCATCAAAGCTACAAAAAACACATAAATTTCTTTGAATTCAGGACTCCCATGAAAAAATTTGCCGAGGAGTGTAAGATTGAATGGGGCAATAAGCTTTTCGATGTCATCCTTTGAAAAGCAGACTACTAGTGCCTCCTCTTTCATACAAAAAAATGGATTGAGCATATCAGAATCTTAGATAACCGAAGTAAATGATTTTTTGTTAAATATCTAAGAAAGGTTCTCCGTAACTAAAGATTGAAACCTTCAATAATGGAGTTTCTCTACGAAGCCCACATTCTCTCTCTAGAATTGAGTGAAGCAAAAAAAATTATTCTTCTTATTCTTCTTATTTTTCTTATTCTTCTAAGTTTTCTAATTCTAATTATTCTGCTTATTCTTATTATTTTTATTATTCATCTTATCTTCTTATTTTTCTAATTCTTCTTATTTTTCTTATTCTTATTATTCTTCTTATTCTACTTATTCTTCTCATTCTTATTATTCTTCTTATTCCTATTATATTCTTATTCTTCTTAATTTTTGTATTCTTTTTATTCTCCTTATTTTTATATTTTTTTGATACTTTTTATTCTTATTATTCTTATTATTTCTTTTTTTTTGAATGTTGTTTTATTATTATAATACCCTCTCTTTCGGTTAGAGGAATACCATTGTTTACAAAATACACCACTACCCTTTATCCTCTTAGCCCCTTTCTTAAAATATAATACATAAAATAAGAATAAAATAACTCTAGAACCTAATTAACTATGCAGCTCCCTATCTGTCCTATCCTTTCTCAGCCACCTTTTGTTTTTGAAGATGAACCTTTTGATTCGCCGTATTCTGGTTGTGCAGTCTTCTTGTGACTACCTTTCTAACCAGTTACTGCTTTTCCAGCTCCAATTTATATTTGGGTGTTGTCCTCTTAGATCCATATTGCTCATATTCCTCCTTGCCTACCCCCTTTACTCCTACTGAGATCCTTTGTTCCAGGGCTCATCATGCTACTATTCAGACCTAACTAACCTGACTGACCCATAATAGTCACCTTTACAAACACTGCACTAACCAACATACAGCGGCTTGAGCATAGCACAAGATCAATACCTATTCTGCCATAAAAGGTAGAATCTGTTTGACTTTTATGCGGCCTCAACAAGCTGAGTTAACATACAACTTAACCAACACTTAAACATTACAAACACAACACTAACCATCATAGAATCTGACCGTGTTGCCATTTCCACACAACCAGCTAAACAGAAACACACCTACTGAAAATAAAATACAGACACTTACACATTACTTGCACAAGTCATCACAGAATCTAACTGTGTAACCATTGCAATCAACATAGTCAACTTAACAGGTAACATACCGACACTTGAACTAGAATGCACCTATTCAACCATTACAAGCACCTTCTATTATTGACTGTTAAGTAGCTTCAAGCCTGTGATAACACATTCACCCCCAGACAGACAGCCCTCCATATCGACCTTCTCCACTTTATCTTCTGCCTTTGTTTGCTCCCCTTCCTCTGACAAGCCTTTTGCCCAACACTATTGCATCCCCTTCTTCTCATTAGCTCCTTCTTTCTATACTCCTTCCACCACGACCCATTCTACTGCTTTTTAAGCTGGCCTCTACCTAAACCAATAAGACAGCAAACACAAAAAGCACAAGCAAAAAAACATATCCTCCATATCAGCCTAGACATTTTTTTTCTTTATAATCACCCCTCAGGACCAGGGTGACTCTAGATTTTCATTTTGAACACTTTCTATGGTGGTGTTTGGCTCTTTCTAACCCTTTTGAAGCTGCATTAAATCTAGCTTCTTCTATTGTTCTACCACTTGCACAACAACAAGCAATCCATGCCACAAACACACACATGCTACAGATTTCAACCCATATTTCCTACTACCCCATGCCCCATCTGATTTTTTCAGTTCTCTTTGTACTTGTTACCCCTGCATTTTTACTATTATGCCTTAAGTTGTATGGTGGTCTTCTTTGAGGCTTGCCCTACCTTCCGCTATCGACCTGTGAAGCTGAAAGTTGTTGTCCCTACCCCTCATTTGATGCAGATTTTTGTGTTCAAGTTCCCTACTTGTAGGTTAATCCCCCATTTCAGCATGTATCTTTGTGATATGTCCCTACTACTAACATGGCCAATAACCAAATATAAATTAAATTTAACCTACCTCGACTTATTTAGCTTGATATTGTTTCAACAACCGCATATGGGAGCTGTATCCCTTGTAGCTAGATTTTAACTTGCCATTCTTTTATACCTAATTTTTTATTCTAATATGTGGGAAAGACATATTGTCTAATTTGATAATACTTTATAACTTTTGGAATCTTGTTATTCAAAAAATTTCTTGTCTTTTTTTATCCCTTCTCTAGCTAATTTGTCTGCCAGCTCATTCACTCTTCCTATATATGCACTATATCTCCTTTTTGAGATCTCATTAGATTGACTATGTCTTATAGGTCCTCCGTATCTCCACCTCTTTACTTTTTGATTTAGTAGATCTACTACTATTTTGAATCTACCTGAATAATAATGTTTTCAAAACTCCTTTTTCGCATAGCTTTAGTCCTTGTCTAAGGGTCAAATCTCTGCATGTAGTGCAGAGCTTTTTATAATTTAATGTAAATGCTAATATCAGCTTTCCCTCTGCATCTCTAATGCCCCTCCTCCTCCTCCTACTAATCCCATATCCATATTAAAGTTCATCTGTATTTAATGCCAATTTTCCTTTTGGTGTTTTTCCCAGTTAATTTTAATTATTTATCTGGCTTAACCTTCCTAGTTGTTAGCCCCCATTTATATGACATATCATTTAATTTATGATGTTTTATCTTATAGGGTTAGCCTCTGAGATCCTTCATATTTTTTTAATATCTTTTGAAGATATTTATCCCACACATTTTTATTCCCTCATAATTGTTTGATCCTAGCCTTCCAAATACACAGATAACTATATGTGGGATATTATTTTTTAACCATCTTTATACATTATTTTTTGGTTTTATCCTATTCCATTTATAGATTCTATCTTTAATTTTTAAATTATCATTTTTCATGTACATAGAGTTTTCTATCGAGTCCCATACTTCCTTAGCTATACTTCTTTGAGATAAAAGATAGTCCAAGGTTTCCTCATTTTCCCGACAATACTCACATTGAGGCAAGTCTAATGCCCTTAGCCTGAATGTATGTGTCTGTAGGTATAATATTCAGCAAAGCACTCTGCATAAATATACAATTTTTGTGGGTTATTATTCTGTCATATCCATCTAAAAACTCTGCACTTTTTTCTTCTGTCTACTTTGGTTGGCTGATTTCAAAGTAAAATTCCCTTCTGCATTTAAGGTCCATTTCCACCACCTCTGGTAGGTTAGCATGTTTTTCCACCACTTCTTTTTGCTTGAGCATTTGTATCCATATATTTGACTTCCTACTTTTTCTTTTTTTTCGTATCATTATTTATACAATATTTGGCCCTCATGAACTCCCAATAAACTTTCACTATCTTTAAGCCTCACCATTTCTTACATGCCCATGCTCTTGACATTTCTTGTAGACTTCCAATACCTAGCATTGCCTCCTTTGGTAGGCACACATCCTCACATTTATTCTAGTGTATTTTCTTGCCCCTTTCTTTCCCCATAAGAAATTTGCTAACTCTCCTTCTAGTTTTTTGAATATTTTCTAGGCAGTTGAATTATCATAAAGTTGTGCATTAGGGTGCTTTGTAAAACATGTGTTATTAATGTGGTTCTCCCACTCATGTTTAACATTTCTACCTTCAACCACTATTTTCTTTCCTATTTTGTCTAGCAGAAAATAGATATTGATTTTTACTGCCCTCATATATTGCAGCCCAATTAATCATCTCCCCATTTCTATGTGTAAATCCTATGATGTTTTTAATTCTTTGATTAAGACTCCTTGGAGCCTTAGCCGCAGTCATGAATAGGCTTTTTTGTATTGAAAATTTGTCGGGTTTTTTTCTACTATTAGAAAAAGATCCATCATGTTCTTGAGTGATTTAGTGCTGGCATTCGTGAACATTATTAGATCATCAGGATATGCCAAACATGCCACCGAGGGGGTTAGCCTAGGTTGTTTGAATTGTAATATGCCTCCTCTCCTCATTCTCTCCTTGATATTAACTAATACGAATTCTAAATAAATATTGAAAAGAGATGGAAAGAGAGGGTCTCCCCATCTTAACCTATCATAGGTTTAAACTCTCCCCTCATCTCTCTATTTATGGATATTTTAACCTAACATTCGAAATGCACCTGTAGATGAGATCTATCTTGGATTCTGAGAATTCATTCTCATTGTGAAACAATATATCTCATTCTACTCTATCAAACTTTTAGATAGGTCCAATTTAAATATCACATTATGCCCTCTTGATTTTAGTCAAGTCATTATCAATTCTTTGGCTAGACTAATATTTTCATTATTAATCTATCTTTCATAAAGCATGTTTGCTCTTTTGAGATAATCTTAGGTAGTATCGATGCCAACCTGTTTTGCAAGATTTTTGCTAGAATTTTGTAGATTAAATTGCATAGACTAATCGGTTATAGTCCTCAACCTTCTGAGGTTTCTCCATTTTTGGTATGATGATTATGTGTGAATAAACCCATGACTTTCCTAACTCTGCCCCACAAAATATCCATTCGATGGCTTTCATGAGATCTTCTTTATGATATCCCAACATACCTGATAAAAGGCATTATTCCACCATTTGGACCTGTAGCACTATTTTTGTTCATGCTAATTATGGCTTGCTTTATCTTTTCCTCCTCTTGGAAAAGCATGAGCTTCTATTATCCTTTTCTGTGATCTTCCATTATATATTACTTACCAGTCTATTTCCATTGTGAGTCCTTCCTCACCTATTGTCCTTTAAAATATTCTTCAAAATGCTTTTTTTAATCTTTGTTAGTTATTAGCCATTCAATTTTCATTTCTGACCCCTTTAATTTTTGTTTTAGAGTTTTATTCACGCCATTATTTGAAAAAATTTAGTGTTTTTATATCCCTCCTTTAACCACTTTATCTGGCTTTCTGCTTCTAGTATACTTCTTCCATGTGAAGTTTCAGTCTGAGCTCTACTTGTGCAATATATAGTGCATTCCTTCTTTCCTCTCCTCCTTTTCCTCTTAATTTTTTCTAAATTTCCACTTTGATTTCTGCTTTCCATTATATTTTAATATTCTCAATCCTTTTTTATTCCATTTACTCAGCCTAATTTTTAGACTCTCAGCTTTTGATTAAACACTTGAACATGATTTCCTATAGTT
Source organism: Sapria himalayana (assembly GCA_029783825.1). Taxonomy (NCBI): domain Eukaryota; kingdom Viridiplantae; phylum Streptophyta; class Magnoliopsida; order Malpighiales; family Rafflesiaceae; genus Sapria; species Sapria himalayana. The sequence continues at coordinate 196,055 of JAREIK010002431.1, read as the reverse complement.
TTTGTTCCCAATCCATTTTAACTATATTATTAAAGTCCTCATGCAGACTCCACATATTCTAGAGTTGAAATATCTTTTATGGTATTTGATTTTTCTATTGTAATGAACTAGAGGCTATGGTCAGAGCAGGTTCTATTCAGATGATTAATGCCTATGCTCCATACGTCTTTACCCATTTAAAATTATGTAAGAACCTATCTAATCTTGACCATATAGTCTCTTTCTTCCTCCTATTATTATACCAATGTATATCGAGCCTAAAAAATTTACTTCCAACAATTTTTTTTTAGTTATCATCTCGTTAAATTGTTTAAGAGCCTTTCTATTAGGAGTTTCCTTCCTTCATTTACTTGCTATTTATAATTATGTTGAAGTATGCTCCGATGGTATATGGCTTCTTTCTCCTCTCCAGTTCCTCCATGTTTTCAAAAGAGACTTCCTCTGTTCCCATGAGTTTTTTTCATACATTAAGAATGATTTTTATTCATTATCAAAGACTTATATTTATTAATTGATTTTTATCATTAAAATAATAATATCAAGCTTATCTTATCAAACAACCATTTTTTTATTGCAATTCGAAAAACATTTTTCAAAAGTAATAAAGCTTTGTATTTCTCTAACTGCTCTTTTTCAACCAATGGTTCGGCTAGCATTATTATTGATATTAAATGTATGTTTTAAATTTCTTAATCTTATTAAGATGGGTGTATTGCTACACCTCTCACCTACAGTATAGATATCTAAACATTGGTGGATGTTTGTACTTGCTCTTCTAGTAACTTAGAATCGTATTTCTTGCCTAAATATTTTTTGTTTCTTGATTTTTTGCTTGTGCTCGGACCAACTATTTTCCAATATCCCATTATTCCTTATAAATATTCTGCTTATTCTTCTTATTCTTCATATACTATTCTTTTATTCTTATTATAATATTATTATTATTATTCTACTTATTCTTATTATTCTTGTGATTCTAGAAGGTGTAAAATGGGATGTGTCGGGCGGGCCGGCCCATTTTTAGCCGGCTTGACCGTGCTTTCGTGTTGGGCCAGGCATGTCATGGTTATTGTACCATGTCGTGGGTGGCTCGACACGGTTCTGTGGTGGTCAGCCAGACATGGGGCCCACGATGCGAATCCGCCGGGTTCGGCCTGGTCAGGCCTAACCCTTAATATAAAAAAATAAAAGGTTTGGCTTCATGCCGTCGCATCGCCACGCGCAAAACCCTAATTTTAAAAAATTAAGGTTTCGGCACCCCCAAAATTCTAATTTTTAAAAGAATTAGGGATTCGGCACCCCCGTAACCATAATTTTTAAAAAAAATTGGATTCTCGACTCGTGCCAATGTACCTTGCAAATGGGCCATGGTAGTGTGCCAGGGCAGGCATAGCACATGGCCCGGTTGGCCTCTATATGGCACGGCATGATTGGTGTCGTGGTCAGGCACGACACGAGCACGGGCACAAAAAATATTCATGC
>JAREIK010002431.1:106776-188330 GCA_029783825.1 Sapria himalayana | reverse complement strand
CTTAAATATCTAATTCTTCTTATTCTCTTCTTTATTCTCATTCTTCTGATCTTCTTATACTTCTTATTCTTCTTATTCTTCTTATTCTTCTTATACTTCTTATACTTCTTATACTTCATATTCTTCTTATACTTCTTATACTCTTCATTCTTATTCTTAATATTCTTCGTATTTTTCTATTCTTATTCTTATTAGTAATCTCATTCTTTTAAATATTATACTTCTTCTTATTTTTCTTAATATTCTTATTTGAATTATTCTTCTTATTCTTCTTATTCTTCTTATACTTTATTTTATTTAAAGGTTGTTTTATTAATAAACCTCTCTCTTTTGGGGGAGGAATACCATTTTTACAATCTAGAACTACCCTTTTCCCCTTTTACACCCTTGAATAAAATAAATTAAATAATACACATTTTGCTTGAAGTGAATCTACTTGTCCTATCTCTAAATGCATCACTTCAGTTTGATTTTGTACATTAGGCTGTTTTAATTGAAGGTCAGCCTGTTTATCTTTTATTGCTCTATCCCTTATGCTTTTTGTTGCCCCCTTTCCCATTTACAGCCTTCTTGTCATCCTACTTTTGATTAAAATTTTGGCAGCCTCTCTACTGTTTTGTTTATATTCTTTTCCTCCTGTGCCTTCTATTATCTATGCATTTGACCTTGCAAATTATACACAAGACCAAGAACATAGAAACTACTGATATCTACAAGCATCAAAGCCTTTCACTACCTCTTGCAGGTTGTTTTAATGCTTGATAGCCTTTCTACCTTATACACATGCACTTCAATCAGCATAACATTATATATGTTGCCTCTATTGCAGCTTTTAACCCATTTTACACCCTTAAACATAAAATATGCAAAGCATGCATAACTACTCTTCTTGTTGTAGCTTTATCTATCTTCATGAATTTAATAAAATTTGATAGCCTTCATTTTCACTTAGCTGACTCATGTATGCATTAGACTCTCCCCTACACCGCAAGCCAAAACATAGAAAATAGATATTATAATTTAATTGCCTTCTAGCTGATGGTGTTACTTTATTTTGGCAGCCTCACTCTCTGCCTTATATTGCTTTACAGTCCCTACAGTTTAAGCATACATGAAGAATGGTTTCATACACTGTTTATAGCATGCCATCTGCCATAGGCCATTTCTATATCCTTTTATCTTTACTTATAAATGTTAACCTAAAAACCAAAGTAGAGCAATATATATTTATAATTACCCCATAGGACTGGGAAGATCAAAGATCTATTTTCCAACTACTGATTTTGAATTCTAATATATGGGAATTCTAATTATCTAATATGATTAAGCCTTATATTTCTACGGTATATCAGTTTTTTCAAAATCATGTAATCCCTTCTTCAAGCCTTATTTGGCTAAGTTGTTCTACTACAACATTAGCTTCCCTATATATAGAATTTTTCCTTGTATGTCTATTAAAAGACTCTTAATTGTCTCTATCTATTATTTAATGCCACATTATATCTTGTTCATGACCAGATTCACCAATATACTAGAATCCACCTATATCCGTAAGTTATATAAACCATTTTTTTTCCATATCTTACGGCCTTTATGTAATGCTAAAATTTCTTCATGCAAGGCTGATGATGCTTTTTCTTTCATTGTATAAGCTTTTATAACCCAACCATACTCTTTCTTATTCACCCCTCCTCCTCCAACCTCTCCTATGTACCTGTTAAAACTACCATCTATGTTTAAAGCAAGCTTTCCCCGTGGAGGTTTTTCACAAAACACCATTCTAACCTCTGGGATTTTTCCTTATTTGCATGTAATCAGAATATCCTTTTTTCTAGTCTTCCATTTCTATATTTCTAAGTTTTAGAGGGAAACCTACTGAGACCCATGAATAATTTTTTTTAATTTCTTCTATTATCTTCTTAGCATTCATTTAATATTCTCGTGCCTACTTCTATTCCTAACTTTCCACAGATTCTAGATTATAATGTGCAGAATGTAATCCCTTAGCCAATTATATAATTTATTTTTTGTGTGCTATCTTCCATCTCATTAGTCTTTCCTTGATATCTTCTAACTTGATGCTTACTTGTGCATTTATCCCCAGATAATTCTAGACATCCACCACTATTTTCCTTGTTAAAAATAAAAGATTTGTACTTTCTATGCTATTAAAACCGCATTCACAATTAGAAGCTAATTTTACCCCCTTCAATTGAATATTCGAGTCCACCGGAATAGCTTTCGATAAGAACTTCCTCATAAATACATTCATTTTTTGTGGGATCTCTTTCAGCCAAGCTCCCTTAAAAACTTCTTAACTGATTTTTCTTTTCTTACTAAAATTTTTGCACTTTTAAGCGTGAACCTCCCCTGTGGATTTAGAGTCCATCTCCATATATTGTTGATTAGACGTGCATTACTTTTAATTAATTCTTTTTGTTTATGCATCATGTTCCAACTTCTATATGAGTTTTTAGGATTCTTACATGTTTTATTTCTTGACCCATATCTAGCTTTCATATAATTCTCCCACAAGCTATCATTCTACTTGAGCTTCCACCAGTTATTACATTCCCAGGCCTTGGCCATATCATTTAATTTATTCAAGCCTATCCCCCATTCCTCATTTAAACATCATATTCTTTTTATTTTTTCCAATGTAGCTTATTTCTTCCTGATTTTTTACCCCATCAGAAGTTAGACATTTCCTTTTATAAGCTGCTCAAGATCTTCTTTGGTGGTTGTAAGGACATTAAGATGTGTGCTATAGTTCCTTGTAAGACATGTTTAATTAATGTGATTATCCTGCAATACTTAACATATTCTCTTTCCATCCCGCTATTTTACCTCTTAATTATTCAAAAAATGTTAGATATCTCTTTCAGTCTGCTCTCGTATATAGGATAACCCAAATATATTAATGCCCCTTTACTCTACTCAAAGCATGTAATTCTTTTTACTAGTTGAAATGTCATTTTAGGTATTTTCCTTGAAACCACAAGTTGGCATTTATTTTTATTAAGTTGTTGTTCCTTTTCTTCCTCTATTGTGTCAAATAGCTTTATCATATTCTTCAGTGATGTGCTTGTAGTATTAGTAAAAATAATTAAACCATTCGCATAAGATAGGCAGCTTACATTTGGGGTGTGTCTAGGTTGTTTAAAGCTAGTAATATTAACCTCCTTCAATTTTCCTTTTAAACATGTTGTTAGCAATTCTATATATATATTAAATAATAATGGATATAAAGGATCCCCCTGTTTAAGTCTCCTAACTGGCATAAATTCACCACATGCCTCCCCATCAATTAAAATTTTAACTTATGCGCTAGAGATGCATCTATACATTAGATCTATCCAGAATTTTGAAAATCTTATTTTTCTCATCGTGTAGCATAAAATGTTTCATTCCACTCTTTCAAATACTTTTGAAAAATCTAATTTCATAACCACAATATGGCCCCTTGTCTTTGACCCCTATTTCTTTTATCAGTTCTGCAGCTAAATTAATGTTTCCCATCATTAATCTATTTTTAATGAATCCTATTTGTTCTACCGAAATAAAGGAGGGAATTACCCTATCTAGTCTATTCTACAACACTTTTGTGAAAATTTCATACACTGAATTGCATAGACTTATAGGTCTATAATCTTCACTTTTTTGTGGATTATCTTTCTTGGGTATCAGTACAATATATGAGCTGGCCCATGATTTTGTTATTTTTGCTCCTGCAAAAACCCAAGCTATTGTGCCCATCAGCTCTTTATTTATTCTATTTTAGGATTGCTGGTATAAACCATTATTCCATTTTTCTGGACCTGTTGCACTATCTTTATTTCCACTAAAGACTGCAGCTTTTATCTCCTCCTCACTAGGGCACTCTTCTATTAGTTTATTTTGTTCTTCAGTTACTCTTTTATCTATTTGTCGAATTAAGGAGACATCCCTTTGTTGGCTATGACCACAAAGATGTCTTTTAAAGTAATCTTCCAAAAGTTTTTAAGTTCTCCTTCCTCATCTATCCACTTTCCAATATTATTTTTGATACCTTTTATTTCTTGTCTTTGATTTTTAATTTAGCAACTACATTAAAAAACTTGTTTTTCTATCCCCTTCCTTGAGCCACTTTACTTTGGCCCCTATTTCTAAAAATTTCTTCCATATGCATCAATAATTTTTATATTCCACATTTGCTTTATTTAAATTGATTTCGAAAGGTTCATCCAATATATTCTCATGCTCTATTTTGATTTACTTACTTTAGATTCGGTATCCTGAATATTTTTATTTATATTCCCAAATCTCTTTCTATTCCACCTACTAAGTTTCTAATTTTAACCTATGTATTTTATAGCTAGAACCTGCATGGGATTCCCATTTGTTGGCTCTTGTCATGAGTTTCTTACTATCAATCAAACTCTCTATGCAAATCCCACATGTTTTGATATTTTATAAGTTTTATTCTTTCCCTCTCTAATTTTAATCTAGAAGAAGGGGGTTGCGATCTAATCATGTTCTGCTCAAGTGTTTTCACACTCACACCCTCCACAGTAGTCCCACCCATTTAATGTTATGGAGAATACGGTCAAGTCTAGACTAGATTGTTCCCGTATTTTTCTGGTTATTGCACCATGTGATGCTAGGGCCCAAGTACTCAGTCTCCATGAAATTCATGTTATTAATTACTTAATTAAATTGAGCTATAGCTAAGGGGTCAAGCACCTTTCCTCGTTTTTTTTTACTTAGCATTTTCTAACTACATTAAAGCCCCCTCCTATAATCACTAAAGTATTTTTTTCAGCTATCTTCCTCATTTCTCACATAGATCTTTCCTTTTTTCTTTGAGTTACTGGCATATACCACCGATATAATTGGATCCGTATTTATTAGCTTAAAAGTAATTATCTGATCCACCCTCTGAAATAATTTATATATTGATTTTATTTTTCCATAACAGCCATATCTTACCATTATTATTTGAGAATGCATTTTCTAGACCTAATTTCTGTTATATATTTCTAGAGAATCCTTAGTAACCATAGGTTCCGCTATTATCACAATTCTAATATTATGAATTTTAATTAATTTTTTAATTCTATTTATCGATGGATATTTATACTCCTCTTATGTTCCAATATAGACTATTGTACATTATTAGGTCTAGCATGCGCTCTGGTTATGCATCTTGAATCATAATTCATATTTTAAATATTTATTTTATTTCTTGAACTTTTGTACACGCCTTGATTTGGCCTGCTTCATTTTTACTTACTAATTTTAACTTTACTTATTAGGAAACTCATCAATTTTAATTCCTCTATTGCGCTGTCTCTACTATTCGGTAACCCCTCCCATTCTTTTGAGCCATCCTTGTTGAGTCATCTTGTGTCAATGTCAAGTCTAGACTTTGTATTTCTTTTTGCATGTCAATAATGGGCCAACTTTTAGCCTATGTTCCTTCTCCGATAGGAGGTCATCTTCCACCCCATTAAAATTTATTATTTCTTTTACAAAATCAGTTTTTAGTTATGTTTTTTTTACTTCACTCTTCCCGAAACCCTTCCTCCCTCTGCCCTCTCCATCTTCTTAGTCCTCTCATCTAAACACTTCTTTATTTCTAGTATCTTTCTCATGCCTTCCTCTCTACCCCCCTCTTCCTCCCCTCCCCTAAACTCTTCTACCCTACTGCCTTCAGCCCCTACAGCTTCCCTCCCCTCCAACCTTTCCTCCCCTCCCCCCAACCCTTCCTTTCTACCCTCTCTAGTAACTTTCTCTCCCCAACTCTTTTATCCCCCTACTACCTAAACCCTTCTTCAGCATCTCCTCTGCCTTCACCACTTCTGCCCTATCTTCCTGCCTTCTTCTAACCCATTTCCCCCAATCTTTTTCAAATTTGTTCTGCTTATCCCTCTACCCCCTCCCTTAACACCACATCGAAATTGAATGACCCAGTTTCTTATAGTTTAAACAATATTGGGAAAGGTATTCAGCAATTATTATTTGCCAATGCCCACTTGAGTGCCCACTACCCACCCACACTCTATTCGGAATAGAATCAAAAACATCAACCTCCACACACATCCTTGACACGCTTGTCCTTGTCATATAGGTCGTAGCTTCATCCATTATCTAAGGCTTACCCACACATCGAGCAATATGGAATAAGGACAGCTTACATAATAGATGAAATGGGAGATGAGGATAAGAAAACCAAACAAAGGCATGGCAGATTCTTCCTTAGGATTAACTTTAGGTGTCCATTTGAACATCCTTCATTGGATATCCGATGATATTCCACTGCCCACGAAACCATAAACAGAGGAAATTTTCTTCCTCCTTAATTTGATTTATTATATGTTTTGCATCATACTATGCAATCCTTACTAACTCCCGAAGCATCAAAGCTACAAAAAACACATAAATTTCTTTGAATTCAGGACTCCCATGAAAAAATTTGCCGAGGAGTGTAAGATTGAATGGGGCAATAAGCTTTTCGATGTCATCCTTTGAAAAGCAGACTACTAGTGCCTCCTCTTTCATACAAAAAATGGATTGAGCATATCAGAATCTTAGATAACCGAGTAAATGATTTTTTGTTAAATATCTAAGAAAGGTTCTCCGTAACTAAAGATTGAAACCTTCAATAATGGAGTTTCTCTACGAAGCCCACATTCTCTCTCTAGAATTGAGTGAAGCAAAAAAAATTATTCTTCTTATTCTTCTTATTTTTCTTATTTCTTCTAAGTTTTCTAATTCTAATTATTCTGCTTATTCTTATTATTTTTATTATTCATCTTATCTTCTTATTTTTCTAATTCTTCTTATTTTTCTTATTCTTATTATTCTTCTTATTCTACTTATTCTTCTCATTCTTATTATTCTTCTTATTCCTATTATTATTCTTATTCTTCTTAATTTTTGTATTCTTTTTATTCTCCTTATTTTTTATATTTTTTTGATACTTTTTATTCTTATTATTCTTATTATTCTTTTTTTTTTGAATGTTTGTTTTATTATTATAATAACCCTCTCTTTCGGTAGAGGAATACCATTGTTTACAAAATACACACTACCCTTTATCCTCTTACGCCCCTTTCTTAAAATTTATAATACATAAAATAAGAATAAAATAACTCTAGAACCTAATTAACTATGCAGCTCCCTATCTTGTCCTATCCTTTCTCAGCCACCTTTTGTTTTTGAAGATGAACCTTTTGATTCGCCGTATTCTGGTTGTGCAGTCTTCTTGTGACTACCTTTCTAACCAGTTACTGCTTTTCCAGCTCCAATTTTATATTTGGGTGTTGTCCTCTTAGATCCATATTGCTCATATTCCTCCTTGCCTACCCCTTTACTCCTACTGAGATCCTTTGTTCCAGGGCTCATCATGCTACTATTCAGACCTAACTAACCTGACTGACCCATAATAGTCACCTTTACAAACACTGCACTAACCAACATTACAGCGGCTTGAGCATAGCACAAGATCAATACCTATTCTGCCATAAAAGGTAGAATCTGTTTGACTTTTATGCGGCCTCAACAAGCTGAGTTAACATACAACTTAACCAACACTTAAACATTACAAACACAACACTAACCATCATAGAATCTGACCGTGTTGCCATTTCCACACAACCAGCTAAACAGAAACACACCTACTGAAAATAAAATACAGACACTTACACATTACTTGCACAAGTCATCACAGAATCTAACTGTGTAACCATTGCAATCAACATAGTCAACTTAACAGGTAACATACCGACACTTGAACTAGAATGCACCTATTCAACCATTACAAGCACCTTTTATTATTGACTGTTAAGTAGCTTCAAGCCTGTGATAACACATTCACCCCCAGACAGACAGCCCTCCATATCGACCTTCTCCACTTTATCTTCTGCCTTTGTTTGCTCCCCTTCCTCTGACAAGCCTTTTGCCCAACACTATTGCATCCCCTTCTTCTCATTAGCTCCTTCTTTCTATACTCCTTCCACCACGACCCATTCTACTGCTTTTTAAGCTGGCCTCTACCTAAACCAATAAGACAGCAAACCACAAAAAGCACAAGCAAATAAAACATATCCTCCATATCTAGCCTAGACATTTTCTTTTCTTTATAATCACCCCTTAGGACCAGGGTGACTCTAGATTTTCATTTTGAACACTTTCTATGGTGGTGTTTGGCTCTTTCTAACCCTTTTGAAGCTGCATTAAATCTTGCTTCTTCTATTGTTCTACCACTTGCACAACAACAAGCAATCCATGCCACAAACACACACATGCTATAGATTTCAACCCATATTTCCTACTACCCCATGCCCCATCTGATTTTTTCAGTTCTTCTTTGTACTTGTTACCCCTGCATTTTTATGATTATGCCTTAAGTTGTTTGGTGGTCGGTTCTTTGAGGCTTTCCCTACCTTCCGCTATCGACCTGTGAAGTTGAAAGTTGTTGTCCCTACCCATCATTTGATGCAGATTCTTTGTGTTCAGGTTCCCTACTTGTACAGGTTAATCCAGCCCATTTCAGCATGTATCTTTGAGATATGTCCCTACTGTACTAACATGGCCAATAACCAAATATAAATTAAATTTAACCTACCTTGACTTATTTAGCTCGATATTGTTTCAACAACTACATCTGGGAGCTGGTATCCCTTGAAGCTAGATTTTCACTTGCCATTCTTTTATACCTAATCTTTTTTTATTCTAATATGTGGGAAAGCCATATTGTCTAATTTGAGAAAACTTTTATAACTTTTTGGAATCTTGTTATTCAAAAAAATTTGCTTGTCTTTTTTTATCCCTTCTCTAGCTAATTTGTCTGCCAGCTCATTCACTTCCTTATATATATGCACTATATCTCCTTTTTGAGATCTCATTAGATTGGCTATGTCTTATAGGTCCTCCTTGTATCTCCACCTCTTTACTTTTTGATTTAGTAGATCTACTACTAATTTTGAATCTACTTGAATAATAATGTTTTCAAAACTCCTTTTTTCGCATAGCTTTGGCCCTTGTCTAAGGGCCAAATCTCTGCATGTAGTGCAGAGCCTATTTTATAATTTAATGTAAATGCTAATATCAGCTTTCCCTCTGCATCTCTTAATGCCCCTCCTCCTCCTCCTACTAATCCCATATCCCTATTAAATCTTCCATCTATATTTAATGCCAATTTTCCTTTTGGTGGTTTTTCCCAGTTAATTTTAATTATTTTATCTGGCTTAACCTTCCTAGTTGTTAGCCCCCATTTATATGACATATCATTGTTTAATTTATGATGTTTTATCTCTATAGGGTTAGCCTCTGAAATCCTTCATGTTTTTCTATTAATATCTTTTGAGATATTTATCCCACACATTTTTATTCCCTCATAATTTCTTTGATTCCTAGCCTTCCAAATACACTAGATAACTATATGTGAGATATTATTTTTTAACCATCTTTATACATTATTTTTTTGTTTTATCCTATTCCATTTATAGATTCTATCTTTAATTTTTAAATTATCATTTTTCATGTACATAGAGTTTTCTATCGAGTCCCATACTTCCTTAGCTATATTTCTTTGAGATAAAAGATAGTCCAAGGTTTCCTCATTTTCCCGACAATACTCACATATTGAGGCAAGTCTAATGCCCTTAGCCTGAATGTATGTGTCTGTAGGTATAATATTCAGCAAAGCACTCTGCATAAATATACATAATTTTTGTGGGTTATTATTCTGTCATATCCATCTAAATAACTACTGCACTTTTTTCTTCTGTCTAACTTTGGTTTGGGCTGATTTCAAAGTAAAATTTCCTTCTGCATTTAAGGTCCATTTCCAGCCACCTCTGGTTAGGTTAGCATGTTTTTCCACCACTTCTTTTTGCGTGAGCATTTGTATCCATATATTTGACTTCCTACTCTTTTTTCTTTTTCTATTCGTATCATTATTTATACAATATTTGGCCCTCATGAACTCCGCCAATAAACTTTTACTATCTTTAAGCCTCCATCATTTCTTACATGCCCATGCTATTGCCATTTCTTGTAGACTTACAATACCTAGCATTGCCTCCTCCTTTGGTAGGCACACATCCTCTCATTTCTTCTAGTGTAGTTTGTTCTTGCCCTCTTTCTTTCCCCATAAGAAATTTGCAAACTCTCCTTCTAGTTTTTTGAATAATTTCTCAGGCAGTTGAATTATCATAAAGTTGTGCATTAGGGTGCTTTGTAAAACATGTGTTGTTAATGTGGTTCTCCCACTCATGTTTAACATTTCTACCTTCTAACCCGCTATTTTCTTTCCTATTTTGTCTAGCAGAAAATCTAGATATTTGATTTTTATCTTGCCCTCATATATTGCACAGCCCAATTAATCATCTCCCCATTTCTATGTGTAAATCCTGTGATATTTTTAAATTCTTTGATTAAGATTTCTTGGGGCCTTAGCCGTAGTCATGAATAGGCTCTTTTTTTGTATTGAAAATTTGTCGGGTTTCTTTTTCTACTATTAGAAAAAGATCCATCATGTTCTTGAGTGATTTAGTGCTAGCATTCGTGAGCATTATTAGATCATCAGGATATGCCAAACATGCCACCAAGGGGGTTAGCCTAGGTTGTTTGAATTGTAATATTCCTCCTCTCCTCATTCTCCCCTTGATATTAACTAATACGAATTCTAAATAAATATTGAAAAGAGATGGCAAGAGAGGGTCTCCCCGTCTTAATCCTATCATAGTTTTAAGCTCTCCCCTCATCTCTCTATTTAAGGATATTTTAACCTAGACGTTCGAAATGCACCTATAGATGAGATCTATCTTGGATTCTGAGAATCTCATCTTTCTCATTGTGAAAGACAATATATCTCATTCTACTCTATCAAACTCTTTAGATAGGTCCAATTTAAATATCACATTATGCCCTCTTGATTTTAGTACCAAGTCATTAATCAATATTTTGGCTAGACTAATATTTTCCATTATTAATCAATCTTTCATAAAGCATGTTTGCTCTTTTGAGATAATCTTAGGTAGTATCAATGCCAACCTGTTTTGCAAGATTTTTGCTAGAATTTTGTAGATTAAATTGCATGGACTAATCGGTTTATAGTCCTCAACCTTCTGAGGTTTCTCCATTTTTGGTATGATGATTATGTGTGAATAAACCCATGAATTTCCTAACTCTGCCCCACAAAATATCCATTCGATGGCTTTCATGAGATCCTTCTTTATGATATCCCAACATACCTGATAAAAGGCATTATTCCACCCATTTGGACTTGTAGCAGTATTTTTCTTCATGCTAATTATGGCTTGCTTTATCTTTTCCTCCTCTTGGAAAAGCATGAGCTTTCTATTATCCTTTTCTGTGATCTTCCATTCTATATTACTTACCAGTCTATTTCCATTGTGAGATCCTTCCTCACCTAGTTGTCCTTTAAAATATTCTTTAAAATGCTTTTTTTAATCTTTGTCAGTTATTAGCCATTCAATTTTCGCATTTCTGACCCCTTTAATTTTTTGTTTTAGAAGTTTTATTCACGCCATTATTTGAAAAAATTTAGTATTTTTATATCCCTCCTTTAACCACTTTATCCTGGCTTTCTGCTTCTAGTATACTTCTTCCATGTGAAGTTTTAGTCTGAGCTCTACTTGTGCAATATATAGTGCATTCCTTCTTTCCTCTCCTCCCTTTTCCTCTTAATTATTTTCTAAATTGTCCACTTTGATTTCTGCTTTCATTATATTTTTATTAATATTCTCAATCCTCTTTTTATTCCATTTACTCAGCCTAATTTTATGACTCTCAGCTTTTGATTAAACACTTGAACATGATTTCCTATAGTTTTTGTTCCCATTCCATTTTAACTATATTATTAAAGTCCTCATGCAGACTCCACATATTCTGGATGTTGAAATATCTTTTTATGGTATTTGATTTTTCTATTGTAATGAACTAGAGGCTATGGTCAGAGCAGGTTCTATTCAGATGATTAATGCCTATGGCTCCATACGTCTTTACCCATTTAAAATTATGTAAGAACCTATCTAATCTTGACCATATAGTCTCTTTCTTCCTCCTATTATTATACCAAATGTATATCGAGCCTAAAAAATTTACTTCCAACAATTTTTTTTTAGTTATCATCTCGTTAAATTGTTTAAGAGCCTTTCTATTAGGAGCGTTTCCTTCCTTCTTTTACTTGCTATTTATAATTATGTTGAAGTATGCTCCGATGGTATATGGCTTCTTTCTCCTCTCCAATTCCTCCGTGTTTTTCAAAAGAGACTTCCTCTGTTCCCATGAGTTTTTTTCATACATTAATGAGATGCTTTTTTTATTCATTTATCAAAGACTTATATTTATTAATTGATTTTTATCATTTAAAATAATAATATCAAGCTTATCTTATCAAAACAACCATATTTTTTTATTGCAATTCGAAAAACATTTTTCAAAAGTAATAAAAGCTTTGTATTTCTCTAACTGCTCTTTTTCAACCAATGGTTCGGCTAGCATTATTATTGATATTAAAATGTATGTTTTAACTTTCTTAATCTTATTAAGATGGGTGTAATTGCTACACCTTTCACCTACTAGTATAGATATCTAAACATTGGTGGATGTTATTGTACTTGCTCTTCTAGTAAACTTAGAATCGTATTTCTTGCCTAAATATTTTATTGTTTTTCTTGATTTTTTGCTTGTGCTCGGACCAACTATTTTTCCAATATCCCATTATTCCTAATAAATATTCTGCTTATTCTTCTTATTCTTCATATACTATTTATTCTTCTTATTCTTATTAATAATATTATTATTATTATTCTACTTATTCTTATTATTCTTGTGATTCTAGAAGAGGTGTAAAATGGGATGTGTCGGGCTGGGCCGGCCCATTTTTAGCCGGCTTGACCGTGCTTTCGTGTTGGGCCAGGCATGTCATGGTTATTGTACCATGTCGTGGGTGGCTCGACACGGTTCTGTGGTGGTCAGCCAGACATGGGGCCCACGATGCGAATCCGCCGGGTTCGGCCTGGTCAGGCCTAACCCTTAATATAAAAAAATAAAAGGTTTGGCTTCATGCCGTCGCATCGCCACGCGCAGAAACCCTAATTTTAAAAAATTAAGGTTTCGGCACCCCCAAAATTCTAATTTTTAAAAGAATTAGGGATTCGGCACCCCCGTAACCATAATTTTTTTAAAAAAATTTGATTCTCGACTCGTGCCAATGTACCTTGCAAATGGGCCATGGTAGTGTGCCAGGGCAGGCATAGCACATGGCCCGGTTGGCCTCTATATGGCACGGCATGATTGGTGTCGTGGTCAGGCACGACACGAGCACGGGCACAAAAAATATTCATGCCGGGCCTACCCAGGCACGGCCAAATCATGCCATGCCTCATGCCAGTCTGGGCTGGCCTGGCGTGGTTGACACCTCTATATTCTACTTATTCTTTAAATTCTTCTTATTATACAAATTCTTTTTAATATTATTAATTTTCTTATTCTTCTTATTCTTTTAATTCTTCTTATTGTTCTTATTCTTTTTATCCTCCTTACTGTTCTAATTCTTCTTATTCTTCTTATTTTTATTATTCATCTTATTTTCTTATTAATCTTACTCTTCTTATTTTTCTTATTTTTCTTATTCTTCTCATTCTTTTTAATCTTCTTATTCTTCTTATTCTTCTTATTCTTCTTATTCTTTTTATTCTTCTTATTCTTTTTATTCTTCTAAATTTTCTTATTCTTCTTATTCT
Source organism: Sapria himalayana (assembly GCA_029783825.1). NCBI lineage: Eukaryota > Viridiplantae > Streptophyta > Magnoliopsida > Malpighiales > Rafflesiaceae > Sapria > Sapria himalayana. Next base: position 174,573 of record JAREIK010002431.1, on the reverse strand, counting down.
TTTTATTATTCTTAATCTTCTTAATCTTCTTTTTTTTATTCTTCTTATTCTTATTATTATTTTTATTTTATTTGTTCTTAATATTCTTCTTATTCTACTTATTCTTTATAAACTTATTTTTCTTCTTATTCTTCTTATTCTTTTAATTTTTCTTATTCTTCTTATTCTTCTTGTTGTTCTTATTCTTCTTCTTATTCTTCTTATTCTTCTTATTCTTCTTCTTATTCTTCTTATTCTTCCTTATTCTTCTTATTCTTATTATTCTTGTTATTCTTCTTATTTTACCTAATCTACGTATTCTTATTTTTCTTCTTATTCTTCTTATTCTTTTCTTTCTACTTATTCATCTTATTCTTCTTATTCAATTATTATTCTTATTCTTCTTATTCTTTTTATTCCTTTTATTCATATTATTCTTCTTATTCATATTATTCTTTTTATTCTTCATATTCTTCTTATTCTTCATATTCTTCTTATTCTTCTTATTCTTCTTATTCTTCTTAATCTTCTTTTTCGTATTATTCTACATATTTTTATTATTCTTCTTATTCTTCAAAATGTTCTTATTTGTCTTATTCTTCTTATTTTTCTGATTCTTCTTATTCTTCATATTCTTTTTATTTTTCTTATTCTTCTAATTCTTCTTATTCTTTTTAAATTTATATTTTTTGTATTCTTTTTATTCTTATTATTCTTATTTTTGTTCTTATTCTTCTTATTCTTCTTATTCTTCTTATACTTCTTAGTCTTCTAATTCTTTTTATTCTGCTTATTCTTTTAAGTCTTCAAATTCTTCTTATTCTATTTATTTTTATACTATTTTTTATGCTTATAATTCTTCTTAATCATTTTATTCTTCTTATTATTCTTCTTCTTATTCTTCTTTTCTTCTTATTCTTCTTTTCTTCTTATTCTTTATTCTTTATTCTTTTTATTCACCTTATTCTTCTTATTCAACTTATTCTTCTAATTCTTCTTCGTCTACTATTTCTTCTAATTCTTCTTCGTCTACTATTTCTTCTAATTCTTCTTATTCTTCTTATTCATTATTCTTATTATTCATCTTATTCTTCTTATTCATCTTATTTTTCTAATTCTACTTTTTCTTCTTATTCTGCTTTATTCTTTTTATTCATCTTATTTTTCTTTTTTTCTTATTCTTCTTATTCTTTGTATTATTCATCTTCTTCTATTTTTTCTTAATCTTCTTATTCTTCTTATAATTTTTATTCTTCTTTTTTATCTTATTCTTCTTAATTTTTTCATTCTTCTTATTCTTTTTATTTATATTATTCTTATTATTCTTATTATTCTTTTTATTCTTCTTATTAATCTTATTATTCTTATTATTCTTATTATTCTTAATCTTTTTATTCTTCTTATTCTTCTTATTCTTCTTATACTTCTTATCCTTCTTATTTTTCTTATTCCTCTTATTCTTCTTTTTTTTGCAAAAGTTTGTTTTATTAATAAAAAGCCCTCGCTTTTGGCGGAGGAATACCATTTTTACAATCTAGAGCTACCCTTTTTCCTTTTACACCCTTGAATAAATAAAAGTAATACACGTTTCATAAATCTATTTGCCTATCTCTAAATGCCTCCCTCCACTTTGCTTCTAGGCTTTATGCTATTTTACGGCCTATTTATTTTTTATTATTTTGTCCCTTATGCTTTTTGTTAGTCCATTTCCCATCTACAGTCTCCTAGCCATCCTGCTTTTGAATAAAATTTTGGCAGCCTCTCTACTTTTTTATTCATATTTAATTTCCTCCTCTGCCTTCTATAGTTAATGCGTTTGACCCTACAAAACAAACACAATTATGAAAACATACACTACTAATATCTGCCCGTAGCATAACCATCCTCTCTGCCTCAGTCATCCTACCCCCGCACTTAATCTGCCTAATAAAATATAAAGTAATTCTGTTACATCCCTAAACCCCTTTTACTTCCTTAAACATACAAGATAAAGCATGCAATTCACTCCTCTTCAAGTTGAAGCTTTATTCATCATCATGAGTTTAATTAATACATGATAACTTTCATTTTTGCTTGATTGTCTCCCCTACATCACAAGCTAAAACATAGGAAACATATATATATTTTGTCAGCCTCAATCTCTGACCTATATTGCTTTCCATTCCCTTCCCTTTAAGCATACATGAAGTACAGTTTCATGCAACATTTTAATGTATATAATCCTATTCCATAAACTAAAATATAAAAACATATAATTGTAATTTAATTGCCTCATGTATGCATTACTATTTTAATTTTCCTGCCCTTTGCAATCCCTGCCTTATGCTGTTTCATTCACAAATTTCTTGCATTATTACTGCCCCTTTGCCTCATGTATGCATCTATCTCTATACTACAACCAAAACATAAAGCAGATATTTATAATTTAATTACCTCTTGACCAATAGAGTTGCTTTATTTTGTCATCCTTTAAATTAATTTTCCCACTCTCTGCCTTATAAAGTTTTGTAGATTCTACACCTTAAGTACATTAAACAAAATCTTGCTTAATATGGCTTGCCATTTGCCATAATCCATTTCCCTATCCCTTCATCTTGGCTTATACCTTTAAACCTTAAAAACAAAGCAGAGTCATATTTGTTTATTTATAACCCCACAGGACCGGTGAGATCGAAATTCACTACTGCTTTTGAATTCTAATATATGGAAATTCTTCTTTATCTAGTGTGATTAGACCTTTGTACTTCTCCGGAATATTGGCTTCCTCATACTCTTGTAATCCCTTTTTTAAACCCTCTCTAGCTATTTTATCTATTACAACATTAGCTTCCATATATATATGCTTAATTTCCCCTTTTAGGTTGATTAAAAGACTTCTAATTAACTTTATCTTTTCTTCATATTTCCACATTTCTATCTTATTCATAATCAGAATAACCAGTATACTCGAATCCACCTATACTCTTAAATTATTATAAGAATTTTCTTTGCATATTTTAAGGCCTTTATGTGAGGCTAAAATGTCTGCATGCAAAGCTAAGGATGTTTTTTCTGTCATTGTAAAAGCTTTTATAACTTTGCCCAGCTCATTTCTTATCACCCCTCCTCCTCTTGCCTCTCCCATATTCCTATTAAAACTACCTTCTGTGTTTAAAGCAAGCCTTTCCCGTGAAGATTTATCCCAACTCACAACTCTAACCTCAAGGATTATTTTCTAAATTGCATGTAAACCCCAAAATCTTCTTTTCTCATCTTCCATTTCCGTATTTTTAAGTTTTAGTGGAAATCCTGATAATATCCATGAATAGTCTTATTTAATTTCTTCTATTATATGCTTAGCATGCATTTTAATATTTTCGAACCTACTTTTGTTCTTGGCTTTCCATAGATTCTAGACTGTGATGTGCGGAATATAATCTCTTAGCTAGTTACATACCTTATTCTTTGTACGACTTGTCTTTTATCTCATTAGTCGTTTCTTGATATCTTCTAATTTGTTGCTTACTTGTGCATCTATCCCCAAATAATTCCAGACTTCCATCACTATTTTCTCTGTAGAAAATAAATGATTTTCACTTTCTATTTTAGTAAAATAGCATTCACATCTGGAAGCTAATTTTATCCCATTCGACTGAATATTCGAGTCTACTGGAATAGCATTCGATAAGAGTTTCCACATGAATACATTCATTTTTTGTGGGATCTCTTTCAACCAGACTCCCTTAAAAGATTCTTGACTGATTTTTTTTTTACTAAAATCTTTACACTTTTAAGCGTGAACTTCCCCTGTTAATTTAGAGTCCATCTTCATACATTATTAATTAAACGTGCAATACTTTCAACTAAATCTTTTTGTTTGATCATCATGTTCCAATTTCTAGATGCTTTTTTAGGATTCCTACATATTTTTTTTCTTGAACCATGTTTGGCTTTCATATAACTCGCCCACAGACTATCATTCTATTGAGCCTCAACTAGTTCTTACATGCCCATGCCTTTGCCATATCATTTAATTTTGACAAACTTAGACTCGCATCTTCCTTCAAGTAACATATATCTTCCCATTTTTTTCCAATGTAACTTATTTTTTCCTAATTTTTTTCACCATAAGAAGTTAGCCATTTCCTTCTCTAAGCTGTTAAAAATCTTCTTTGGCAGCTGTAAGGATATTAAGATGTGTGCTATAATTCCTTAAAGAACATGTTTAATTAATGTGATTCGCCCCGCCATACTTAACATATTCTCCTTCCATCCCACTATTTTACCTCTTAATTTATTCATTAAAATGTTAAATATTCTTCTTTCAGTCTACCCTCGTATATAGGACAACTCAAATACATTAGCACTCCTTTATTCTGCTCAAAGCCTGTAATTCTTTTTACTCTTTGAATTATCCTTTTAGGTGCTTTCCTTTAAACCACGTATTTGAAATTTATTTTTATTAAGTTGTTGACCCATTTCTTCCTCTACTGTGTCAAATAGCCTCATCATATTATTTAAAGACTTGCTCCCAACATTTTTAAAGACAATTATATAATCCGCATAAGCTAAGCAGCTTACATTTGGAGTATGTGCAGGTTGTTTAAAACTGATAATATTACCCTCCTTTATTTTTCTTATTAAACTAGTTATTAGTAATTCTATGTATATATTAAATAATAATAGGGATAAAGGATCCCCCTGTCTAAATCTCCTAACTTGCTTAAATTCACTACATGACTCCCCATTAATAGAATTTTAACCCAAGCGCTAGAGATACATCTATACATTAGACCTATCCTGAATTCCAAAAATCCCATTTTCCTCTTCCTGTAGCATAAAATCTCCCATTCTACTCTATCAAATGCTTTAGACAAATCTAACTTCACAATAACATTATGACCCCTAACTTTAACCCCTATTTATTTCATCAATTCTACAGTTAAATTAATGTTTTCCATCATTAATCTATTTTGAATGAATCCTACTTGTTCTGCCAAAATAATGGAGGGAATTACCCTATTCACTTTATTCTATAGGCCTTTTGTAAGAATTTTGTACACCAAATTACATAGGCTTATAGGTCTATAATCTTCACTTTCTGTGGATTATCTTTCTTAGGTATCAGTACAATATCTGAGATGCTCCATGATTTTGTAATTTTTGGTCCTGCAACGACCCAAGCAATTGCGACCGTCAACTCTTTGTTTATTAAATTCCAGGTTCATTGGAAGAAACTATTATTCCATTCGTTCTAGACTCGCTGCTCTATATTTATTTCCACTAAAGACTACAGATTTTATCTCCTCCTCACTAGGGCATTCTTCTAGTAGTTTGTTTTGTTCTTCAGATACTCTTTTATCTATTTGTAGAATTAAGGATTCACCCCTTTGTTTGTTGTGACCACATAGATGACTTTTAAAATAATCTTCAAAAACTTTTTTAATTTCTCATTCGTTGTCAGTCCACGTGACCATATCATTTTTAATACCTTTTATTTCATTTCTTTGAATTTTTAATTCTGCCACTACATTAAAAAACTTGGTATTTCTATCCCCTTCCTTGATCAACTTTACTTTGGCACTCTATTTCCAAAATATTTCTTCCATATGCAATAATAATTTTAATTCTGTATTTGTTTTATTTAAATTAATTCTAGAAGATTCGTCCTGGTTATTCTCATTTTCCATTTCTAATTTACATACTTCATATTCTATATCCTGGATGTTCTTGTTTATATTCCCAAATCTTTATCTATTCCACTTGCCAAGTTCAAATCTTAACCTATATAATTTTATAGCTAGAACCTGCATGGGATTCCCATTTGTTGGTTTCTACTATGATTTTCTTACTACTTCATCAAACTCTTTATGCAAACCCCACATGTTTTGGAATTTAAAATTTTATTCTTCCCCTCTCTTACTTTAAATCCTAGAAGAGGAAGGTTGTGATCTGACCATATTTTGCTCAAGTATTTCACACTCACCCCTCCACAGTAGTCCACCCATTTAATATTATAAAGAATATGGTCAAGTCTAGACTAGATCATTCCCCTATTTTTCCAGTTATTGCGCCCTGTGAAACTAGGACCCAAGTACTCAGCTTCCATGAGATTAATGTTTTTAATTACCTCATTAAATTGAGCTATAGCTGAGGGGTCGGGCAACTTTTCTCCATTTTTTTAGCATTTCTAAATACATTAAAGTCCCCTTCTATGATGTATTGAGTGTTTGTATCAACTATCTTCCTCATTTCCTCCCATGAATCTTTTCATTTTTCTTTCGAGTTACTAGCATACACCACCGATATTATTGGATCAGTGTTCTTCTTTAGTTTAAAGTTAATTATCTGCTCCGACTCTGAAATGAGTTCTATATCAATTTCTTTTTCCATAACTTACCATTATTATTAGAGAATGTGTTTTCTAGACCTAAATTCTTTTTATATATAATTCTAAAGATTCCTTATTACCCATAGGTTCCACTATTATTACTATTCTAATATTATGAATTTTAATTAATTTTTTAATTCTATTTATTGACAGATTATTTTTTACTCCTCTTATGTTCCAGTATAGACTATTATACATTATTAGGTCTAGCTTGTGCTCTAGTTATGCATCTTGACTCATAATACATATTTAAGTATTTTTTCTTATTTCTTGAACCTTTATAAGCACTTATCTTTGCCTGATCATTTTTACTTGCAAAATTTAATTTACTTATTTGGAAACTCAATAATTTGAATTCCTCTATCACACTATCTCTATTATTTGGTAACCCTTCCCATGCTTTTTGAGCAACCACCCTTGAATCTTGTGTCAAAGTCAATTCAAGACTTTGCATTTCTTTTTGTCTGTCCATAATGGGCCAGCTTTTAGTCCCAGTTCCCTCCTCCGAAAGGAGGTCATCCTCTTCCCCACTGAAGTTTATTATTTCATTTTCAAAATCAGTTTCTGTTTCCGCTTTCTTTTTTGCATCCCACTTCTCGAAACCCTTCCTCCCTGCCCTCTCCATCTCCTTAATCCCCTCATTTAAGCACTTTTTAATTTCTATTATCTTTCTCATTCCTTCCTCACTATCTCCATCTTCCTCCCCTCCCCCTAGCTTTTCTGCCCACATCCCCTACTACCTCCCTCTCTCCCAATACTTCCTCCTCTCCCCCCACAACCTAAGCTTTTCAGCCCCACCTCTAACCACCCATCTTCTACCCTAAATAACCTATCCTCTTGCCTTTTCTAGCCCCATTTTCCTCATCTCCCTCAATTTTATTCTGCCTACCCCTCTTATGCCCCACCCCCCTTGATAATGCAATTTGAAACTGAATGACCCTGTTTCTTATAGTTTAAACAGTAATGGGAAAGATTTTCAGCAATTATTACTTGCCAATACCCCATTGAATGTACACTGCCCACCCACACTCTATTCGGGAATGAGGCAGAAACATCGACCTCCACACACATCCATTCCATGCTTGGACTTTTCATGTCGGCCGTAGCTTCATCTATTATCTAGGGCTTACCCACACAACTAGCAATATGGACGAAGGAGGACTTATAGAATAAATGAAATGGGAGAAGAGGGAGAGAAAACCAAACCAGGGCATGTGCTGATTCTTCCTTAGGGTTGAATTTGGGTGTCCATTTGAAAATCCTCATTGTATATCCCATGATATTCCACTACCCAAGAAACCATAAATGGAGGAAATCCTTTTACTCCTTAATTTGTATCATAATGTGTTTCTCATCAAACCATGCCATCCTTACCGACTTCCGAAGGTTCGAGGCTTCAAAAAATGCATATATTTCTTTAAACTCGGGACTTTCGAGCAAAAATTTGTCAAGAAGAGTATGATTGAATGAGGCAGTAAGTTTCTAAATATCCTCCTTCTAGAAGCAAACTGCTGGCGCCTCTTCTTTCAAGTAATACATAGGATTGAGCATATCGGCTTCGTTAGTAACCGAAGCAAAAAAAATTTTATTAAATATTTGGAGCAACTCTCCATAACTTAAGCTTGAGAGCTTCATCAATGGACTTTCTCTCGATGCGAAACCTACTTTATCTCTCAGAATTAAGAGAGAGGCAACCTTTTGTATTCTTATTATTCTTTCTTTTTATTCTTATTATTCTTCTTTTTCTTCTTATTTTTTCTTATTCTTTTTATTCTTCTAAATCATTGTATTCTTCTTATTCTTTTTATTTTATTATTATACTTATTCTTCTTATTATTCTTATTCTTCTCATTATTCTAATTCTTCTTATTATTCTTATTCTTCTTATTTTTCGTATTCTTCTGATTCTTCTTATTCTTCCTATTCTACTTATTTTTTTATTCTTCTTATTCTTTATATTCTTATTCTTCTCTTTATTTTTTTTTCTTCTTACTCTTCTTATTCTATAAATCTTTCTTATTCTACTTATTCATCTTATTCTTCTTATTCTTTTTATACTTCTTATTTATCTTATTCTTCTTATTCTACTTATTCTTCTTATTGTTCTTTTTCTTCTTATTCTTCATATTCTTCTTCTTATTATTTTTCTTCTTATTTTTTTTTCTTCTTATTCTTTTATTTTCTTCATATTTTTATTTATCTTTTTATTATTCTTATTCATCATATTTCCCATATTCTTCTTTTTCTTTTTATTCTTTTTTATTATTTTTATTTTTATTCTTTTTATTCTTGTTTTTCTTCTTTTTTTTCTTATTCTTCTTTTTGTTCTTATTCTTCTTATTCTTCTTATTCTTCTTGGTCTTCTAATTCTTCTAATTCTTCTTATTGTTTTTTCTGCTAACTGTTCTTATTCAATATATTCTTCTTATTCTACTTATCTTATTCTTCTTATTGTTTTTTCTTCTAACTATTCTTATTCAATATATTCTTCTTATTCTACTTATCTTATTATTCTTATTATTCTTATTCTTTTTATTCTTCTTATTCTTCTTATTTTTATTATCCTTATTATTTTTCTTATTCTTATAATTCTTATACTTTTTTTATTCATTTTTTTCTTCTTATTCTTCTTATTATTATTCATCATCTTATTTTTCCTTCTTCTTAGTCTTCATTTTCTTCTTATTCTTCTTATTGTTATTATTATTATTATTAGATTATTCTTAGTCTTCTTTTTCTTATTATACTTATTATTTATATTATTGTTATTATTCTATTTATTCTTCTTATTCTTATTAGTATTATCATTTTTGTTATTCTACTTATTCTTCTAATCCTTCAATTTCTTATTATTCTGCTTATTTTTATAATTTTTTTATTCTTCTAATTCTTTTTAATCTTCTTATTCTTCTTTTTATTCTTGTTATTCTTATTCTTCATATTCTTTATTCATACTATTCATCTTATTCTTCTTTATTCAACATATTCTTTTTATTCTTCTTCTTCTACTTATTCTTTTTATTCTTTATTCTTATTATTAATATTATTCTTCTAATTCTTTTAATAATCCTTATTCGTTTTATTCTTCTTATTCTTCTTATTCTTCTTATTCTTTTTATTTTTATTTTTCTTCTTATTATTCTATTTTTCTTATTATTCTTATTCTTCTTATTCTTAATATAATTGTTATTATTCTTTTACATCTTATTCTTCTTAATTTTTTTATTCTTCTTATTATTCTTATTCTTTTTATTCTTCTTAATCTTATTCTTCTTCTTTTTCTGCATATTTTTTTATTCTTCTAATTTTCTTATTCTTCTTTTTTTCTTATTCTTCATATTCTTCTTATTCTTCTCATTCTTCTTATTCTTCTTATTCTTCTCATTCTTCTTATTCTTCTTATTCTTATTATTATTATTATTATTATTATACTTCTTATTTTTTATTCTTCTTACTCTACTAATTCAATAAATTGTTTTTTTTCTACTTATTCTTCTTAAATATTTTTTTCTTCTTATTTTTCTATTCTTCTTTATTCTTTTTATTTTTTCATATTTTTATTATTCTTCTTATTATTCTTATTATTCATATTCTTTTTATTCTTCATTTTCTTTTTATTCTTTATTATTATTTTTATTCTTATTATACATATTCTTGTTTTTCTTCTTATTCTTTTTATTCTTCTTATTCTTCTTATTCTTCTTATTCTTCTTAGTTTTATTATTCTTCTTATTCTTTATATTCTTATTATACTTCTTATTCTTTATTCTTCTTACTCTTCTATTTCAATAAATTGTTATTTTTCTACTTATTCTTCTTATTTTTCTTAAAAATTTTTTTCTTCTTACTTTTCTATTCTTCTTTTTTCTTTTTATTTTTTCAAATTGTTATTAGGCTTCTTATTATTCTTATTATCCTTATTCTTTTTATTCTTCATTTTCTTTTTATTCTTTATTATTATTTTTATTCTTATTATACTTATTCTTGTTTTTCTTCTTATTCTTCTTATTTTTTTATTCTTCTTATTCTTTATTCTTCTAACTGTTATTATTCTATATATTCTTCTTATTCTACTTTATCTTCTTATTCTTCTCATTCTTATTATTCTTTATTCTTATAACTATTATTATTCTATATATTCTTATTATTCTACTTTATCTTCTTATTCTTCTTATTCTTCTTATTCCACAACAAGAAAAATCTCATATAGCTAGGGACAATTCCCAAGCTAAAAGGGCATTTTTTGTCGCTAAACAGGATATAGCAACGGATTACCAATAGATCGATTCATGGACTATAGTGCTTCTTTAAAAATTTTAAAGACAGAAAGTGTCCCTAGCTAAAAGGTAGCGACGAAAAAATCTCTTTCTAAAAAAGACAAATTCCCTAACTAAATTAGCAAGGTAAATGAGAATTTCTGTCACTAAACGAAAATAACAATGGATGCTTCTCTAGCTAAAGTGTTGGTCTATAAATTTTAGCGATGGCTATAGTCCCTCGCTAAATAAATTTAGCGATGGATAATCCATCGCTTATTTTAATATTTCCCTAGCTAAATTAGTAAGGAATTTTTCCCTTGATAATTTAGCAAGTGATTTTTCTCTAGATATTTTAATTTCAAAATTAATTTTAGAATTTAATTTATTTTAAAATTTTTTAATTAAATAATTTTTATTTTTTATATCAAATTGAAAAAAAATTGAAACTATAAAGAATTTATAATAAACAAAAAAATAAAATCAGTTAATATCTTCTTCTAATTCAATATTTTACATAATTGAAACAAAAAAAATAATAAAATTTTATTTCATCTTATTCATCAATGTATCTACTGACAGTGCATAAAGTATAATATATCCATTCATTGACATTTGTTTCTCTCCCTCTACTCCTTCGATCATCATTTTTCTACTATGACAAAGCTATGCAAGTCATGGAATGTAATATTTAATGAAAAATCCCATCACTTATAGAAGCTTTCTATGAGGAACAATGCGGTATCATATCAGTAAGAAAGTTAAACCACTCAGTCAAATTAAAAAATAAGTTTAGTTTTGATACATATATAATCTTGCAGTATATATGTAAATATATACTAGCATTTCACTCATACATATATTACTATAGTATATCTACATATAAATAGTAGTATTATGTGTACATATAAATTGAGTACAAATATACTCAATATATATGTACATAAAATACTGCAGTATTATATGTATGTATATACTAACTTTATTCTTACGTATATACCTCATTTGGTGTTGTTGTTGCTACTCCCGCTGTTGCTCCCACTGTCGCTCCTACTGCCATTTCTGCTGTCGCTCCTATTGCCGCTCCTCCTGCTACTGTCATTGCCATTGTCGCTGCAAATACCACTACTGGTGTCATCGCTACCGCTGCGGCCACGACTGCTGCGGGTGCCACCGCAGCTTCTACTGGCCCATGCTTCTGCTGCTAGTGCTGCCACTGCTTCCGGTGTAGCCACTACTTCAGGTGCAGCCGCTGTTGTAGCCACTGCCACTTCCTCCAAAGCTGCCGCTCCCATCGCTGCTACCACCGCTGGAGCCCCCTCTACTGTCGCCGCCACCACTGCCACCGCTACCACTTCTGTTGCCGTCGCTGCAGTCACTGCCACCGCTGTTGATGTTACTACTGCTGATAATAGGCTTTTACATACCTAAAATAGGCTAAAATTCTACCAAAAAAATTCGGAGACACAAACATTTTCACAAATATATAAAATAGTTATTATAGACTTGAACAAACACAAAATAAAGTTGATTGACATATAGCTTAATTTAAAATTTAATTAAATAATTTAATATTTTAAAATTAAATTAAATAAAAATAGAAACTAATAATAAGAATTTTAAATTAAACAAAAAAAATGTATTTAATAACTTATTCTAATGCATTATTTTAAATAACTAAAAAATAACAAAATTTATATTTCATCTTAGTAATCAATGTATCTACCGATATGCATAAAGTATAATCAATCAATACATTATCGTTTCTTTCTCTCCAACTGCTCCTCCAATCACCAACTTTCCATGGCGAAAAAGTTGTCTGAGTCACGGTGCTTCATGTCTATTGAAAATTCCCTTTACTTATACAAGCTACGTATGAGAAACAATGCTGTACCACATCTGTAAGAAATTTAAACCACTAAATCAAATCAAAATACATTAAAAAAAACTATGTTTTGATAAATATATATTACTACCGCAAAAATGTATATATAAACTAGCATTTCACTCGTACATATATTACTGCAGTATGTATACATATAAATTGCAGTATTATGCGTACATATATACCGAGTGCATATATACTCAGTATAAAAATATATAAAATACTGCAAAATTATATGTACGTATAAGCTGACTATATACGTACGTATATACCACATTGGTTGTCATTCATGCTGCTCACACTATCAATTCCGCCCCAACCACTATTGTCATTGCTGCTGTGGCTGCTGCTGCCACTACCGGTGCTACCGCCGCCTCTAGTGCTACTGCCACTGCCAATGTAGTCATCATTGTCGGTCCAGCCACCGTTGCCGCTGCTGCCTCCACCACCGCTGTTGCCGTTGCTACCGCTGCAGCCGCTGCCACTGTTTATGCTGCCGTTGATGCCGCCGCTGCTGTCGCTGCCACTGATGTTGTCTCCTCCGCTACCTCCACTACAACCACCGCCGCTGCTACTGACACCGTCGCTGCTGCCGATACTGGTGCCACAACAACCGCTCCTGATAATAGGCTTTTATATACCTATAATATGCTAAAACTCTACCCAAACAAATTGGAGAAACACAAACATATTCATAGATATATAAAAATAGTTATTATAGACATGAACAAACAAAAATTATAGTTGATTGTCATACAGTTTCAACAAAATTTTAATTAAATAATTTAATATTTTTAAATTAAATTTAATAAAAACATAAACTATAAATGAAAATTTTAAATTAAACAAAAAAAATTAATTTAATAAGTTATTCTAATACAATATTTTAAATAACTAAAACAAAGAAATAATAAAAATTATATTACATCTTATTAATCAATGTATCTATCGAGTTTGTATAAAGTATAATCTATCAATGCATTGACATTGCTTTCTCTCCTTCTGCTATTCCAATCACCAACTTTTCACTGTGAAAATACTGTCCGAGTCATGATGCATCATGTTTGTTGAAATATGTCTTCACTTATACAAGCTTCGTATGGAAAATAATGCAGTACCATATCTATATGAAATTTAAACCACCAAATCAAATCAAAATAAATAAATAAAAACTATGTTTTGATAAATATATATTACTGCAGTAAATATGTACATATATACTAGCATTTCACTCGTATATATATTACTACAGTATATTTACATATAAACTGTAGTATTATGCGTACATATAAAATGAGTACATATATATACTCAGTATATATGTACATAAAATAATGTAGTATGATATGTATATATATACTGCCTATATACATACGTATATACCTCACATGTTGTCGTTGCTGCTACTCCCACTACCACTGCCACTAATGTCGTTGCTGCTGCCACTGCTACTGCCACTGCCACTACTGCTGCTGATGTCGCCTCTTCCACTGCTGCCCATGCTGCCGGTTCTGCCGCCACCGCTACCGCCACTACTACCGCTGCCATCGCCGCTACTTCCCCGTCGTCGCTGCCGCTGCTGCCATTGCTGAAAATAAGCTTTTACATGCCTATAATACGCTAAAACTCTACCCAAAAAATTCAGAGATACAAAAACATATTCACATATATATAATAACAAATATTATAGACATGAACAAACACAAATTAAAGTTGATTGTCATACAGCTTCAATAAAAATCCAAAAGATGTCTAGCAATTATGTTTAAAGATAAAGAAGAGTGCAAAAATGAAATGTTTTTAGAATAATAAAGATAAGATAAGCTAGCCCCCTTTTTGATAAAGGTGAAATCAGTAAATATGGGACCCATACTTTGGAAGGACCGTGATAATGTCTGAATGCTTTGAATCAAATTTTTTTTTTTCTCTCACATAATGTGTCCCCCAAAGATTCATAATTTGGTTAATCAAAAAAGCAAAGAACAAAACCAGAATACAAAAAATTGAAACCTACAAAAAAATATCATAATTATTTGCTACACATCGACAAAAATAAATAACAATTCAGAAATAATTCTCATACTCACTCATCCTCATAATTTGTAGGGAATGGTAGCCTCTCCTGCAAGGATTCATAGCTGGATCTCGTAATGCTATCTGTTGCTCCAATGCCGCTAATTGTGACTCCATATAGGACATCTACTGTTATATTGCTTTTTAATTTCTTTAATTTCTTGCATTTCTTCCATCAAATTAGTTATCTGCTCATCCTTCTTTTTCATTTAGGTCTCCACATATACAATATGTTCATTTGGTTATAGTGTTTGTTATTCGACAGCCTCATCCACCATTGCTAAGACAGATAAATTAGAAGCATGACTGCTACAACAAAATGTCACTCTCTTAGAGCCTATTCAGTATACTCGCTACTTCTTTCGACCTCTTATTGCCTCCAAATAAATAAGATCATAGTCAATTGGTTGAAGATCCATAGAACCCTCAACTTGTTGATGAGCAGCTATCACACGTTCCTCCATTAGGTCTTGAGATAACATAGAGAAAAAACTATAATAGATTTACAAAAAATAAAATAAATATTTTGCATTCATAACAATTTTCATTATGTACTGTAGTTTTATAAAGTCTAATTAATATAACAATTTCTTACAACAATCATCTGAGACTTATTGTCAACATACTGACTATCCACTTTCTTCACATGCAATCTTCCTAAAAATCTCATAAAAAATTGGATCTCGACCCAATTCTTCATCCTAGAATATATTTTTATTAAGTCAAAAAAACAAATGAAATAAAATTCAACAAAATTAAAAAAACCATGCAGAGATTTTATTTATTGGACTATTAGGACAGCCACAAAATATAAAAATGTTTAGAATTTTAAATTTATACCAAATCTTGAGTCTGCTCAATGCTCGACTTTGAACCTCCAGTGTGTCGACAGATTTCTGTACCTAGTCCAGATACCTACTTCGTCGATTTTTGTTGGCAATGTCTAATTTTTTCTTCACATCTGGCTCCCCCCAATAATTAAACCACTCGAGCCAGTCTTCCTCGAATATAAAATCAAACATTTCTTTCATTTTCTTTAATTTATGGACAAAATCAGAATACCGTTGAGCAGCTTTGATCTCTCATAATGACTTTATCTTTCTATCAAATTTAGGTACCCATGTGCACTAATTCTATAAATAGAAAAATGACAAAAGAATTTATATTAACAACAAGAACATAATTATTTACTGCTTGAATAATAACCAACATAAAAGTTAAGTAATTAGATAATTATTTTTCAATTCTTTTATTTTGTTATTTTAACCTGAAAGTCATTAAAATATGACTCTTTTGTTGATTCAGAAACTTTCTTCCCATAGAAAGCTTTAGAATCAGTCATTTTCTTGAAAGCATTTGTATTATAGTTGAACACTTGTGAGATGGAATAAAACTGTACAAATAAATAAATAACATTAAAAGAATTCAAATCATAACAATATATAAAAAAAACTCGTGATAGTAATATCTAAAATTTTTTTAAGTCATTTTTACATATTTCTCTTACCTCTCATCCACAATCTCAATTTCTAACTTTACACTGACTGTAGAGTAAGGTGCAGCATTTAATGATGTCGTTGGTATTGTAAATGGGGGAACAATCAGTCTAGAATATGGTGTAGAAGATAGAGATGGATCAAAAGTTTGTGCAAGAAGCACAATGGGTGGTGGGCTTACATCTAATAAAGGTGATAGTAGAGGTCTCAATGATGGTGATGGTGATATAAATGGAGTTGGTGATTGTGATGTTAATGTTTGGATATGGTGGCTATGAGATGGTACTGATTTTGCAACATGATGTAATATACTAGATTAATTTGGTTCATTTATGTGTCCATGTCCACCTTCACCACGACCACATCCTTTAAGCGCCATTACTGTACAAAATAAAACATAGAACAAAAAATAGGGATATGATGAACAAGCATGCATTCTCAAATAAAACACACCGATAGATTTCAACAAAATATAAAAAGTCTTTGATAGTTTAAATTTATAATATAATTATAATTATCGGCATCACTGTCATCCTCCAATGGATCTTCTGATATTTCGTCTGATTCTGATAGAAGTTCGAACTCATCTTTAGATAGAAATTGATCATCTTCAATTTATATTGTGCCATCATTTGACTCACATAAATTTTCTGTATCTATAACAACATTTACAGGCTCAATATTATTTATATCATCTTTCTGGAATGCCAGTGCAATTTCTAAGTCTGCACTTCTTTGTTGTGATGTTGGTACTTCAAATTTTGATCGAGCTTTGATTTTGCAAATCACCCACCAATCTCTCTTATCACAAGATAAACTCAGATATGTGTAATAATATACCTGAGTTTTTGGAACTACCATAATAAATAGTTCATATCGATAATAATTGTGTTTATGGTTAGTATTCACTAGCTTAAAATCCGAATGAATCTTTGTACCCACATTTCATGTAGGATCAAACCACTCACACTTAAATAATACAATCCTATTATTTTTGAGTCTAGGATACTCCAACTCAATAACTTCTTTGAGTTGACCATAATAATCAATCTCATCTGCACTATAACATGAGCCTTTATTGCATATACCACTATTCATTGTTATTTTAGAAGAATCATCCCCGATTATGTGAAATTTATATCCATTAATAAAATACCAATGAAAGGTTGTCACATATCTAAACGAGCCTTTACATAGATTCTGAATAAAAATATTTGAATCTCTATTTAAAGGATCAATTGCCTGTGACATAAATTAAAAAAATGATATTAACAAATAAAAGATATTAATAAATTAAATAATTCAAAAACATAAATCTTAATTATACTCACATAATTTTTAACCAATTCGCAAATTTAGTTTCTAGCATATAATCGACATCACTGCTGGAAATTGTTGGATGCCTATATTTCAACTGCTCAACATAAATATTGCACAAATATAAATTGAGAAAAAAAATGCATATCAATTTTTAATAATTCTTATTAAATATAAAATTAAAATATGATTAAACCTGCAACTATTTTGGGTATACATACTCAATATATGATGTAACCTCCTTACAATTAAGTAAAACATAGCTCCGGGTTGCTTTGTACTAGAGGTGTCAACCAGGCAGGGCCGGCTCGGGCCGGCACGAGGCACTGCATGATTCGGTCGTGCCTGGGCTATCCCAGCATGGTAATTTCCCATGCTCGGGCTCGTGACGTGCCCGACCATGGCCCCAATCGTGTCATGTCGTGCCGAGGCCAACTGGGCCTCGTGTTGTGCCTGGCCCAGCACGGTACAATGGCCCGTTGGCATAGTACCTCTGCATCAGCTGAGTAACCAAATTTTTTTAAAAAAATTAGGGTTACGGGGGTTCCGAAACGTTAATTTTATTTAAATCAGGGTTTCGAGCACGCCGAAATCCTAATTTTTTTTAAAAAAATCAGGGTTTCTGGCATGCCGAAACCCTGATTTTTTAAAATTAGGGGTTCAGCACGCGGTGGCACGACAACACGCAGCCGAACCCCTAATTTTTTTTTATATTAGGGGTTCGGCCTGACCTGGCCGAACCCGACGGATTCATGCCGCATACTTATATCGGGTTGACCTCCACAGAACTGTGCCTAGCACGACACGAAAGCATGGTCGGGCTGGCCCAGCATGTTTAATTTGACACCTCTACTTTGTACTCTTCATCAGTCATACATCTTTTTATTGCTCTTCCAAATGCTCTTCCAAGTGCTTGAAGATAGATAGTTTGTCCATAGAATCAACTTCTACCATCACATAACCTTCATAATTCCGTGACACATTTATATTCTTTGTATTAACATGATCTTCAAAATAATAAGAACAAAATGATGATGCTTCATCAACTAAATATGCATTATAAATTGAAGCTTCAACTTTTACCTTGTTTCTAACATTCAATTTCAACTTATTATGATTCAATTAGATTAAAGTACTAAATAATAAAACACATCAAATTATATGTATTTACCTATCAAAAGGATACATCCATCTGAATTGCACTGGCCCTGCAATCATTGCTTCATATGCCAAATGAACCAGCAAATGCTCTATCGAGTCAAAAAAACTCGGTGGGAATATCTATTCAAGCTTACAAATAATAAGTGGAATGTCATTCTCCAGCCTCACATTTTCATCTATTTTGATTGTGGTTGCAGTTAGCTGTTTGATAAACAAACTATGTTTTGTAAGGACATTTCAAATGCTTAGTGGAAGTAATTCACATAATGCAATTGGTATTAAACATGACAGTCATGACTTTTCATTCCAAATAACTTAAGATACTTCATATCCACACATCTACCTATATTTGACACATATCCACCAGGGAATTTCAAACTTTTAACCCATTCACACAATATATGTCTTTCCTTCTTATCAAGTGTGTAGCTAGCTTTAGAGAATTTTCTTGTCTCATCATTCATTTTCAATTCAAGGCATCGATAGTAATCATTCAGCTCTTGTCTTGATTTTAAAGTGTCTTTTGTTTTTCCATCTACATTAAGGATAGTGTTGAAAATATTGTCAAGAACATTTTTTTCAATATGCATTACATCTAAGTTATGACAAATTAAATTGGACTTTCAATAGGAAAAGTCCCAAAATAGACTACGTTTCCTCCAGCCAAATAATTTGCCTATTGGGCTATTACTTTCAGTAGCTTTCTTTTCAGTTACCATCTTAAAACCCAAACTCTGAATCTATGTCATAATATCATCTCCTGAACGAACTACTGGTGCAACTGTTATCACAGTTGTATTTATCGTAATGCAGTTCTATTTCTTAGAAATGGATGATTCATAGGTAGAAACTTATGATGGTTATCAAACCATGATTGTTTACCACTAAATTTGAGGGTAAATGCATCATAATTTATCATGGAATACGGGTATGCAAATCATTCTGTAGTACTCTAGCCAGACAATATTGAATATGCAAGGAAAGTCACTTATCGTCCACATAAGGGCTGCCCGCATAATGAAATTTTGCTTCTTTGAGATATCATATGTATTCATGCCAACATCCCATAAATGATTTAGCTCTATAATAAGTGGCTGTAAGAAAACATTCAGCATGTCTTTCAGATTTATTAGCCCTGGAACCAATATTGACAAAAATATATATTGCTCCTTCATACACAACCATGGAGGCAAGTTATAAGGCGTCACTATCACTGGTAATGTTGAATACTATTGTCTAGATTGCCTAAATGGCTGAAATCCATCAATGCAGAGACCCAATCTCACATTTCGGCTTTCTGCTGCAAAATCTTGATGTATATAATTAAAATGGTTTCAAGCATGTGAATTTGATGGATTACGCAGTACCCCTTCTTCAACCTAATGCTCGGAATGCCACTTCGTATCATTTTCAATAGCATTTGATGCATATAGTCTATGTAATCGAAGAATTAATGGAAAATAATACATCTTCTTAAAGACAACCTTCAATTTTTGTCGCGTA
This sequence comes from Sapria himalayana, assembly GCA_029783825.1. NCBI lineage: Eukaryota > Viridiplantae > Streptophyta > Magnoliopsida > Malpighiales > Rafflesiaceae > Sapria > Sapria himalayana. Next base: position 154,533 of record JAREIK010002431.1, on the reverse strand, counting down.
TCTACAACACGAGGTGCCTTACTAAATCGAGGATGATCACAAAACTTACAGCTAATTAAATCACTATCACCGCCCCAATATAACATGAATTCATTTAAACAATAATTAATTTTTTCCACTTGTTGACCCATTCCTCCTAGTAACTTCTTAGTGTTATAAAAGTTGTTAGTGATCAAATTATTATCCGGAACAATCTCCTTCATCAAGTTTTGTTGCCTGATCAAATAATTTCTCAGACATATGATTTTCTGACTTAATGCTCATTAGTCGAGCCACAAGTGACAATTGCGAATAGTGTTTTACAACCATGGCCACAACTCTTTATCTGCAGCTTTAAGCATTTCATAAAATTTCTGAGCTTAAGGATTAGGTGGTTTATCCATGTAATCCAAATTGAAGTCAGCACCAGCAACTTACGTGATCATTCTATGGTATGTGTTTGATGATTATTCACCACAAGCAAATGATTTAATACCCTCATTTTGGTCAATATTCAGAGCCATTGTACTTTCCCCATGATAAATCAAAACAAAATAATTTGGCACAAAGCCATATTTAGCCAAATGATATCTTATTATGTTTGCATCATGAAAAGGGATATTCTGACACTTGCAATGATTACATGGACACTTAATTTTTTCTCCATCAATCAATCTCGATTGACTACATGCAAAATTGATGAATGTTTCAAGCCCTAGTCAAAAAATCTTTATTGAAAAATTCATTAATAACCCTTCTGTACATCCACTAACGATCTGAGCTCATTTTTTCATGTTTTATTTACAAAAAATAATGTCCAATCATTATTTTGAATAAAACATTCTATTATTTCAAAATATACAAATAATTAAATAAAATTACTTACAAATGAATATTTAAAAATTAAATATCGTGAATATCAAGGTAATGAATTTGTAGAATCTACATTAATAGATAAAAAAAAAATTTTGCACGATGAAGATTATTAGATATCATAGTTATACTAGATAATGGGTGCAAAATGCGATAATGCGATAATGCACAAGAAAGGAAAGCAAAAAAAAGACATTTAATGTTTGAAGGAGGAGAGAGAGATAGAGAGAGAGAAAGAGAGAGAGAGAAATAAGGTGGGGGAGAGAGAGAGAAATAAGGTGGGGATAGAGAGAGGGGCATAGAAATAGGGAGACGAGGGGGAGAGAGAGAGAAGGAGATAGAGGAGGGAGAGAGGGGGAGAGAAATGGTGAAAGGGAGAGAGAGGGAGAGGAAGAGAGAGAGAGGGAGAGAGGAGAGAGAGAGAGAGCAAGCAAGAAAGGAGAGTGAGAAAGAAAATAACAAGAGAGAGAGTGTGAGATGCATAAAGAAAAGAGGAATAGAGTGACAGGAAGAATTAGAGAGGAGAGAGAGAGACACAGAGAGCGCAGTGTTAGAATGAAAAATTATATAGAAGAAAATAAATTTTTTTTTGTATAAACCTATCAAATATTACATCTTTTGTCATACATAAGTTCGCATTTGAGCCTGAGGCCCAAGGCTAGAATTAGGTAAGAGTACGACCCTTATTAGTATTATACCATATATGAGCCTGATCAACAAACACTCTCATGCTACGTGCTTACATATTGCTGATATTATATCTTTTGCTATTTAATTTAAAATTAGTTCAACAAATTAATATTATCCCATATATAATTATATGTTAGGGTACATATAGTAAATATAGTTATAAATAGTTACATATAGTTAAACATATGATTATATATAGATATACGCATACAACTAGTTATAAGTAAATATAAATAAATGTATACAAAGTTATAAACAATTATATATATTTACATATATGTATACATAATTAAAAATAAAGTTATATTTATTTATATAAAGTTATATATAGTTATAAGAATATTTATATATAGTTATACACATATAGTTAAACATTGTGTTGTATGTTTTTATACATAAAATTATAAATATTGTTTCATGTAGTTATACGTATAGTTACACGTATAGTTAAACTTATTTTTATACATGTATGTATATATATTTTATCATATAATTTCATATATTTATACATATAGTTATGTATAGGTATGGATATACTAAAATATATTTTTTATACTAATATATAAAAATGTATATTAAATAAATGTTGTTAATTATATATTTAAATATAGTTATGTATAATGTTTATATAGTTATACATATAGTAAGATAGAATTATTTATAGTTATATGTTAGTATACATGTAATATATATAGTTTTAAAAAATTATATATTGTTAAACATTTAGTTATATATATATATATATATATATATTCATACGAGTAGTTAAATATAGTTATACATAAATATATACAATGTTATAAACAAATATATAGATTTACATATATGTATACATATATGTATAAATAGTTAAAAATATAGTTATATTTAATTATATAAAGTTTTATTTAGTTTTACAAATATTTATATATAGTTATACACATATAATTAAATATGATGTTGTATGTTATTGTACATTAAATTATAAATATAGTTACAAGTGATTATACATATAGTTACACGTATAGTTAAGCTTATATTTATACATGTATGTATATATATATATATATATATATATGTGCATATAATTTCATATATTTATACATATAGTTATATATAGGTATGGATATACTAAAATACATTTGTAATACTAATATATAAAAATGTATACTAAATATATGTTGTTAATTATATATTTAAATATAGGTTATACATAAATAATATAAAATTATGTATAGTTATATGTTATTATACATATAATATATATAGTTATAAAAAATTATATATCGTTAAACATTTAGTTATATATATATATATATATATATATTCATATGAGTAGTTATATTTAGTTATACATAAATATATACAAAGTTATAAACAAGTATATAGATTTACATATATGTATACATATATGTATAAATAGTTAAAAATATAGTTATATTTAATTATATAAAGTTGTATTTAGTTTTAAAAATATTTATATATAGTTATACACATATAATTAACATAATGTTGTATGTTGTTATACATATTAATTATAAATATAGTTACATCTGGTTATAAATATAGTTACACATATAGGTAAACTTATATTTATACATGTTGGTATATATATTTATTTATATAATTTTATATATCTATACCTATAGTTATGTATAGGTATAGATATAGTAAAATACATTTTTGAATACTAATATATGCAAATGTATATTAAATATAAGTTGTAAATTATTTTATTTAAATATAGTTATGTATAAAGCTTTTATAGTAATACATATGATAAGATATAATTATTTATAATTATAAGTTATTATACATCTAGTATATATAACTATAAATATTTTTATATAGTTAAACATATAGTTATATATAGATATATTCATACAAATAATTATACATAAATATATAAAGTTATAAATATATAGATAGATTTACATATATGTATACATACTTACAAATATAGTTATATTTAATTATATAGAGTCTAATAAAGGTATATAATTATTATATATAGTTATACAACTATTTATATATAGTCATACAACTTCAACAAATATCTAAAATATGACCAGCAATGATCTTTAGAGAGAGAGAGAGAGAGAAATAAATACTATATTTCTACAATTTTCCACATAAGCATGAAGTTACTTTGAATGGCCATTTACTATGGCTTCTATAGCGAAGAGATGTTCTGCTAAAGCATCATAAATTTCTTCCATATAGTTGCATGTCCACATATATATATATTGAAAAAAAATATGAAGATTAATACATATCGAGTATTCTCGTAATAAATAAAACAACTGAATAAAATAAATAAAAACTCACAATAATATAATATTATTAATAAAAATTATAAAATGACATTATCATTTATTAAATAAAATAAAAATTCACTTATATATACAAAAATAAACTATAAATACTCTTAATCTATATGAATCATCTCATCCTAGTATCTCAAGATAAAAAAAATATAAAAATATAATATAATTCTTAATAGTTTTGAAATTTTTATTTTTTTATTACAACTTATTAATGTTCCTTATAATTCATTTTGCTGTATTTTTATGATATGTTACTATTTTTTTTATTATATTGTATTGATGTTCTTGAAATTATACTAATTTATATTTATTTTATTAAGATATGAAATAATATTTAACAATATATTTTCTGGACTAAAAATTAATTAGTAAATATGTTTATATCATATTAAACTATAAAAGAGCACTCACATAAAAGAGTACTCACACACATTTGCTGGTACTATAAATTAATGTTTCATTAATGATACTTACATTTCCATAATAATTCTCATATTTTCTTATATTCTTTATTACTATTTATTACAAGATACATCTGTTACAAATTTTGTGAAACATGATACTTAGATTCAAGCTTGTAGGTTACAAGTAATAGTTATCATACTCAACTAATAACTACAACGTTTAATTAATAATTACTACTCATATTTATTAGTTTTTTAAATTGTTTATAATAAATATATTGCAGCACAAAAAAATTATCATGTGTTAAAAGATGATGTTATTAACATGGCAGGATAAAGGGTGTCCTAACGAATGTTGTCGTAAGAAGAATACTCTTGTATGGCATGAAATTCATCAACATTACAAAGATACCCAAACTCTTCATAATCCATAGTTGTTAATGGTATAAATTATAGTTAATATAAATTTGGTAGAAGTTAAATTGTTAGAGTAATAATAAACTACATTGTCATAACTAAAATCATAAATTGAAGTTGTTAAAATATTTTTTGGTAGAAAAAAATCTAATGTGTTGCATCATTGTGGTGATTAACACATTTAAAATTTCTAAATATTTTTAATAGTTTTATATCCTCTATCTAAATCAAAAATGTTATAGATTTAAAATATTATACTTTTTTTATCTACCTACCCTTCTCCCAAACTCAACCCAAAATCATCAATCCCTTGCTATTCCCTAGCTAATCCCTTGTAATTTAGCTAGGGATTGATCCCTAGCTAAATCGACATTTTCTTGCAGTGATAGGATATATATCAAAATATTATAATATAACAAGAGGCAAAAATAATATCAAATATTATTGAAATCATTGAGAATGTTTCAATAATATTGATGATATCAGACATATTCAAGCTACTTCGAACTTTATCAAATTATATCAAATATAATCTATTTCTATAAAAGAATCTATGTTATTTTAAAAAAATAATAGCTGTCTTTGAATCAATATCATCAGATAATATTGAAAAGCATTATATATTATTAAATATTATTATATAGCTTCTAAAAATTTTATTCCATTAAATGTGCATGTTTGATAACTGAGTTGTGTTGACTCTCTTTGGTACACATTGAGTATTATCGAATATTATAAAGAAAAAAATACACAAACATCATGGAAAATCTAACTTATGAATAAGTATTGAAATTTGTTAAGTATCATCTAATATCTTTATATATCTCAGAATTTTTAATAATGGATTTACATCAATCAAAATAGAATCATTGTTTAAACAAAATTTTCACATAAGTATAAATTAAGAAAAATTAGTAGAACATCTAATTAATGACATTAGTAATCATATTTTTTCATAAAGAAATTATTTGTGATGATTATTTATGAAAATATAGTCTGTCTCATGGTATAAAAATGAGAAATTGTGATTAGGGTCTTGTAATATATATATATATATATATAATGTGTGTGTGTGTGTAGGAAGCTCGGATATTAATAACTAGTATTGAAATATGACTCAATCCCAAAACTAGTTGGGTTTATTATGGGGATTTCAAATTTATAATTATAACATATAAATAGTTTTTTTATTTTTATGAACCTTTACTATTTTAGAGTGGAATTAAATAAATAGCGGCCATGTATACACAAAAGTTGCCCACATTGATGATAAAAATTAGAGGCCGATTGAAATAATTTTATAGTATATTCATAGATGTAATGCACAATGCACACCACGCATCATCACAAATAATTATACCTAGATACACATTGCTTAAATCTAATACCACATAATACAAAACATAAATCATAAAAACCATATCTGATTTAACCATTCATAATTGAAGTAAATTAAAATAGAAAACATCTGGATTACTCAAGTATTTTTCAGAAGAAATTAGAGCAAAAACAATGGTTCATACTCAGCACACCATGAGCAATATCGCATGCTCCACATCAAGCACACCTCAAGTAAAAAACATTAGCAACACTATCTATACACTCATTGAGTTTTTCATCAATTTTAATTTTGCTGAAATTTAAATGCTAATTCTAGTATATATTTATATATAGTGTAGTATATATATAATTATTGTTACATGTTACACCATATATATATATATATAATATAATAATATACATACGGTTGTAATATATTATAAGAGCAACATGTTACCATCGGTGTGTGTGTGTGTGTGTGTGTGTGTGTGTATTTGTAGAAGTAATATGTTATATGTATATGGATGATAATAAATAGACATTCATCAATGATGAAGATTACTACCCAGTAATCAACAGTACACCATATGAAGATGATTTCAAAATAAGTTGTATGATATAGGTATTAATACAATCAATAAAAAAGAAGATAAAATATTATACTAATAGATTCTCGTAAGTCATTTTATGATGCCTAGTCACATTTCATTTGAAACAAAACATAGTCGATTTATTCATAAATTGAGATTCAAAGTATTTAGAGTGAGGAGGGTATAATGAGAACTAAATGGTGTCATACCCAACACATAGTATCTTTACAAATTAAAGGCATGCTATTCATCTTAATACTTGATTATGATCATAAATATATCAACTCTTGGTTGGAAAATTTATATTAATCACCTCAATCATGGATTGACCAATCAATTGTAATGTTGGACGTACATGATCACTCAGGATACCCAACATTTATTGATTTCTACATGTGCACTTTCTATTCATGTTGTCAATGTTAATATAAGTCTGACTAGTGCAAACTCTAAAAACAACATTCATCAATATAGCCACTAGTAATGATTGACTCTTGGAAATGTTATATATTACCTACTCTTCCTTATGTTTCATTAGAAATTTACATGTCCAATGATGATGTTCAACATAAAGTTAAAAATTGAAGGACTCAACCAAATTATTTTTTGTTTTATCTCATATATATTTTTGGGAACTCAGACATTGCTCAGTATTTTGGCTCATGTGATATAACCTATGTTATTAGATTTTCCTTAAATTTTCTTAGTTCTTCCTATGACAAATTATAACCATTATTCAACCTAATAAATGCAAGACTATCAATGGATTAGTATTCTAGTTCATGGGTATTATATTTAACAAAAATACTAATAAAATATTAATTTAAGTGCCAATAGTAATAAACAAGATTTTCTAGACCAATTAGTCAAGGAATGATATGAATAAGTATTGGGTGCCTATTGATATAATGATGGTATGTGCCTATTATATATAATGATGATATCTTTTTCATCGATAACCCTTTTCATATGTTCTAAAAACAAAGTTAATTATTATAATTTTTTGAGTTTATCACACATAATACTAAAGGTTGACATATGATTATCAGCTTCATATGAGATTCTAGATATAATGGTCTCACCATAAAAGTCAATCATATGCCACATTTTGATAGTTATATTAGGCCAACAACCCTTAGATAGATATAGAATATACAACAATCTTCGAAATGACAAGTAAATGAATGGGGCAACTCAACAATAGTTGTTGCGGTTGATTTAACAACTCAACCAGTAGTAATTTATAATAATTACATTGAAGTTAAAATATACAATTGTCAACTTCTCTTTAGCTTGTCATAATTAATTATAGGATAAGCATAAGTATAAGTAGAACACATACTATCTGACAAAAACGTTACATATTTGTTCGGGTTGATACTCAAGAATTGATCTGATGAAATTATTTAGGTGAACAGATGCCATATTAGGTTAGACTCTAGACTCATATGAAGCTTAAACCTCCCAACTAAGGACATTAAGTATTTAATATTATGAAAAAATAGAATATAAATGCTTACTCTTTGATTAAGCAATCCAAGATAATCGATCAAGAATAAATGTATAAACATACCTCAAATCAATAAAAAATTAAAACTTAAACCTTGAATTAATTTTAGTTGTATCAGCATCGATAGATAGATGGAATGCAGAGGACTTTGATTCACGTGTTAGTTATGTGTCGAGTCGAGAGAGAAAATGTCTATTTAAAAAAATATTTATATTTTTAATTATTAAAACATTAAATAAACAATATATATATATATATATATATATAATGCAAAAATACTCATTAAGTTTATTTACTATCAAAATTTGTTCAACAAAATTAATGTGCGTGTAGCAAGGTACAAATGAAAAACAAATACCTTACAATTTTTTATTATAATATTAACTAAATAATAAATATATAAATAATAAAAAAAATATGTATTACCTTAAAAAAATATCAAATAGAGACAAAATTAACCAACATCATATAATAAAACATAAATGAAAAGATGATTTGTCATCTAGCTACTTGCCTAAAAGTTATAAAATACTCTTAATGTTATAAATTATATAAAAATTTATATTTTATGGTTATAAATTTTTAAGAATTCATATTAATTTTTACGAAGATAATAAGAAATAATTTTAAACGCATAAATTTTCATATTATTTGATATCATTAATAATTTTTAATATACAAAAAATTATTTAAAGTGAGAAGATAATTACAAAAAGTAATATTTATTATTTTAATAAAAAATTAATGTTAAAAGCTAATTATATAAATATTACTTAATTATTTATTTTTTATAAATTTTAGTAGGATTAAGCATCTATGTATTTATTTATAATTATTATTTTATTTTCTTTTAACTTTATTAAAAAAATATATTTTTTTATTATATTTCTAGATTTTCAAAATTTGTATTATTAATTTTTTTAAAAGTTTTGTATAATCATAAAAATTTTTTAATACTTATAATAATATAAATATTTATTAGTTTATTCGTCAATTCAGATATTTTCGAAAATATTTTCTATTTTATCATACAATGAATTAATTTACATTTAAATTACTTGAAATTTTAATGTTGTTAATTTAATTTTTAAAATATCGAAAAAATTATACTACTTATTGAATTAATTATTTAATGTTACTATAATTTAAATTATTTAGTTTCTTAATTAAAAATTTTAAAAAAATTTTTGTATAATTTTTTAAAAATTTAATACATAATAAAAATAGATAATTTAGTCCTAATTAATAATTTAATTTTTTTGTATTTTTATGTATTTTAAATTAATTTTTTATAATATCATTTTTTATGATTTTATCAGGAGAATGTGTGTTTCAAGGATTGCTCATCTATAAACCAATAACATACATATAATAAATAAAATTAAATAAAATATTAAAATAAATAAGAAATAAAAAAAATTATATAATTAAATATTGGCTAGGGAAATACCATCGCTAAATCCATAGCTAAATTATGGATTTTATAAGGTAGGGAAAATTTGTCTTTATTATTATGGATTTTATTAGCTCGAGAAAATCTGTCGCTAAATTCGTCGTTAAATTCGTCGCTAAATTACAAATTTTATTAGCTAGGGAAATCTTGTCGCTAAATCTGTCGCAAAATTAAGGATTTTATTTTCTAAGGAAATTCCATCGCTAAATCTGTCACTAAATTATGGATTTTATTAGCTTGGGATATTAGCTCACAAAATCAGTAGATAAAATACGGATTTTATTAACAAGGGAAAAATTATAGCTAAATTCATCGCTAAATCAAAGATTTTATTAGCAAGGAAAAATTTGTCGCTAAATCCGTCGCTAATTCAAGAATTTTATTTGCAAGAGAAAATCCATCGCTAATATGATCGCTAAATCAAGGATTTTATTAGCAAGAAAAAATCTGTCACTAAATCCGTCACTAAATCAAGGATTTTATTAGCAAGGGAAAATTCATATCTAAATCCATCGCTAAATCAATGATTTTATTAGAAAGGGAAAATCAGTCGCTAAATGCGTCGCTAAATCAAAAATTTTATTAACAAGAGATATTCCGTCCCAAAATCCATCGCCAAATAAAGAATTTTATTATCAAGGAAAAATCCATCGCTAAATCAGAGAATTTTATTAAGAAGGGAAATTTTGTCCCTAAATCCGTCGCTAAATCCGTCGCTAAATCCGTCACTAAATACGTCGCTATATCCGTCGCTAGATCATTGATTTTAATAGCAAAGGATATTTTGTCACAAAATCAATCATTAAATCATTGATTTTATTAGCAATGGAAATTTCATCGCTAAATCAGTTGCTAAAATCCATGCTTTAATTGAGCGGAAGTTACAAAAATTTTTTGTCGCTAGCTAAATCCATTGCTAAAATCCTCACTTTTTTTGAGCGGAATTTGCGAAAAAAATTTTATCGCTAATCCGTCGCTATATCCCCCACTTTTCTTAAGTAGAATTTTCGAATAATTTTCCATCACTAATCAGTCGCTAGTTCGTTGCTATTTTTTTAATAAAAAAATCATCATTCCCTAGTTATTCCCAAGCTAATCCCTTGTAATTTAGCTAGGGATTGATCACTAGCTAAAATTCCTTAAACTGACATTTTCTTGTGGTGTTCTTCTTATTCTTCCTTTTATTATTCATCTTTTTATTTTTCTTTTTATACTTATTCATTATTTTCTTTTTATTGTTATTTTATTATTATTATTATTATTATTATTATTTATTATTATTATTATTATTATTATTATATTATTATTATTATTATTATTATTCTTCATATACTTCTTATTCAAATTATTCTTATTATTATTCTTATTCTTCTTATTCTTCTTATTCTTCTTATTCTTCTTATTCTTCTTATTCTTCTTATTCTTCTTATTCTTCTTATTCTTCTTATTCTTCTTATTCTTCTTATTCTTCTTATTCTTATTAGTCTTCTAATTCTTATTATTCTATTTATTCTTTTATGTCTTCAAATTCGTCTTATTCTATTTATTATAATAATTTTTCTAATTCTTCTAATTCTTTTTAATTTTCTTATTCTTTTTAGTATTCTTGTTCTTCATATTCATTTTATTTTTCTTATTATTCATCTTATTCTCCTTATTCAATTTATTCTACTTATTATTATTCTTCTTCTACTTATTCTTCTAATTCTTTATTCTTATTATTTATCTTTTTGTTCTTATTTTTCCTATTATTTTTATTCTTCTAATTCTCCTTATTTTACTTATTCTTCTTATTCTCCTTTTTTTTCTTATTCTTCTTATTCTTCTTATTCTTCTTATTCTTCTTATTATTCTTGTTCTTCTTGTTCTTCTTATTCTTCTTATTCTTTTTATTATTCTTATTCTTCTTATTTTTTTTTCTTCTTATTCTTCTTTTATTCTTATTATTCTTATTCTTCTATTTCTTCTTATTCTTATTATTATTTATATATTTTTTTTCTTCTTTTTGAACTTATTTTTCTTAATTTTTTTATTCATCTTATTCGTATTATTATTCTTATTATTCTTATTCTTTTTATTGTTATTATTCTTCTTATTCTTCTTATTCTTCTTATTCTTCTTATTCTTATTATTCTTCTTATACTTTATTCTTCTTACTCTTCTTATTCTATAAATTCTACTTTTTCTACTTATTCTTCTCATTTTTTTAATCTTCTTATTTGTCTTATTCATCCAATTCTTCTTATAGTTCTTATTCTTCTCATTCTTCTGATTCTTCTTATTTTTTTATTCATTTTATTCTTGTTATTCATCATATTTTTCATATTCTTCTTATTCTTCTTATCTTATTCTTCTTATTCAAATTATTCTTCTTAATCTTCTTATTTTTCTTATTCTTCATATTCTTGATATTCTTCTTTTTCTTCTTATTTTTCTATTACATCTTATTCTTTTTATTATTCTAATTCTTCTTTCTCTTCTTTTCCTTTATATTCGTATTATTCTTCTTATTCTTTATTCTTCTTAAACTTCTTATTCTATAAATTTTTCTTATTCTACTTATTTTTTGTATTCTTCTTATTCTTTTCATTCTTCATAGCCTTTTTTTTCTTCTTTTTCTTCATATTATTCTTAAAATTTTTTTTCTTCTTATTTTTTATTATTCTTATTCTTTTTATTTCTTCATATTTTTATTAATAATCTTATTCTTATTCTTCTTATTCTTTTTATTCTTCATTTTCTTTTTATTCTTTATTATTATTTTTATTATAATTTTTGTTTTTCTTCTTTTTCTTCTTATTCATTTTATTCTTCATTTTCTTTTTATTCTTTATTATTATTTTTATTCTAATTTTTGTTTTTCTTCTTATTCTTCTTATTCTTCTTATTCTTCTTCTTCTCTATTCTTCTAACTATTCTTATTCTACATATTCTTTTTATTCTACATATTCTTTTTATTCTACATATTCTTCTTATTCTACATATTCTTTTTATTCTACTTATTCTTCTTATTCTTTTTATTCTCCTTATGCTTCTTATTCTTTCTCTTCTTTTTATTCTTCTTATTCTTTATATTCTTTTAATTCTTTTTATTCTTATTATTATTCTTATTCTTATTATTCTTATTATTCTTATAATTTATTTAATTATTTTTATTCATCTTATTCATTTTATTCTTCTTCTTATTCTTCATCTTCTTATTTTTATTATTCTTCAATTCTTTATTCTTATATTCATCTTATTCTTATTATTCTTTTTTATCTTTTTGTTTTATTTCTTCTTCTTGTTCTTCTTATTCTTCTTATTCTTATAATTCTTCTTATTCTTTTTATTCTTCTTATTCTTCTTATTCTTCTTTTTTTTATTCTTTTTATTCTTCTTATTCTTCTATTGTGTCTTATTCTTTTTATTATTCTAATTATTCTAATTCTTCTTTTTCTTCTTATTCTTCTTATATTTTTTATTTTTCTTGTTCTTTTAATTATTTTTATTATTTTATTTCTTTTTATTCTTCTTTTTATTCTTTTTCTTCTTTTTCTTCTTATTCTACTTATTCTTTTCATATTTGTATTCTTCTTTTTCATCATATTTCTTTTAATTTTCTTATTCTTCTTATTATTTTTATTCTTTTTATTCATATTATTTTTCTTATTCTTTTTATTCTATTTATTTTTCTTATTCTTTTTATTCTTCTTATTTTTCTTATAATTCTTATTCTTCTAAGTTTTCTAATTCTTCTTTTTCAACTCATTGTTTTTTTTTATTCTTATTATTCTTTATCTCATTATTCTTTTATATTTTATATTATTCTTTTACTTCTTATTCTTCTTATTTTTCATATTTTTATTTTTTTTCTTATTATTATTATTCTTTTTATTTTAGTTATTATACTTATTCTTCGTATACTTCTAAGTCTTCTAATTCTTCTTATTCTACTTATTCTTCTAAGTCTTTTAATTCTTTTAATTCTACTTATTTTTCTAATACTACTTATTCTTATGATTCTTCTTATTATTTTTATTGTTCTTATTCTTAATATTTTTATTATTCTTTTTATTTTTCTTATTTTTCTTATTCTACTTATCTTTTTATTCTTCTTATTATTCTTATTCTTGTTATAATTTTTATTCTTCTAATTGTTCTTATTCTTTTTATTGTTCTTATTCTTCTAATTCTTTATATTCGTCTTATTCTTCTTATTATTTTTATTCTTCTTATTCTTCTTTTACTTATTCATTTCTTCTTCTTATTCTTATTTTTCTTTTTATTCTTCTTATTCTTTTTATTCTTTTTATTCATATTATTATTATAAATCTTCTTTTTCATTTTATTCTTGTTAATCTTCTTATTCTTCTTTTTCTTTTTATTTTTTTATATCTTCTTATTATTCTAATTATTATTATTATTATTATTCTTCTTCTTCATCATCATCATCTTCTTCTTCTATTTCTTCTTTTAAGTCTTCTAATTCTTCTTATAATGCTTATTCTTTGTTTCTTCTTATTCTTCTAATTCTTCTTAAGTATTTTATTTTTTTATCTTGCTTATTCTTCTCTGTATTCTAATTCTTATTATTCTTCATAATCTTTTTATTCTTTTAATATTTTTAATTCTTCTTATTCTAATAATAATTATTTTTATTCTAATCCTTCTTATTCTTCTTATTTTTTAAATTTTTCTTTTTATTTTTCTTAATCTTTTTATTCTTTTTATTCTTATTTTCTTTTCATTCTTCTTATTCTTCTTTTTTTTTCTCATATTTATTATTCTTCTTATTCTTCTTAAACTTCGTATTCTTCTTATTCTTCTTTTTTTACTTATTCTTCTTTTTCTTCTTATATTTCGTATTTTTCTTATTTTTCTTATTATTCTTATCATTCCTTATTCTTTTTATTCTTCATATTCTTATTATTTTTTTTAATTTTTTTTTCTTCATATTCTTCTTATTCTTTTTATTATTCTTATTATTCTTATTCTTCTTTTTTTCCTTATTTTTCTTATTATTCTCTTTCTTCTTACTGTTCTTATTCTTTTTATTATTCTTATTCTTCATTTTCTTTATTTTATTTTTTATGTAAATTCTTTTTTTCTTCTTTTTTTTTTCTTACTTCTTATTCTTATTATTCTTAATTTAATTTTTATTTTTATTAATTTTTTATTTTTCTTATTCATCATATTTTTCTTATTTTTCTTATTTTTCTTATTCTTCTCATTCGTCTTATTCTTCTTATTCTTTTTATTTTTTTTTATTCTTCTGATTCTTTTTATTCTTCTAATTATTTTATTTATTTTTATCCTTCGTATTATTTTTTTTCTTAATTTTATTCTTATTATTATTATTATTCTTATTCCTCTTTTTATTTTTATTCTTTTTATTCTTTTTATTCTTCTTATTCTTCTTATTCATCTTATTCTTCTTATTTTTCTTATTCTTCTTATTCTTCTTATTCTTCTTATTCATATTATTCTTCTTATTCTTCTTATTTTTTTTATTCTTCTTATACTTTTTATTTTTCTTATTCTTCTTATTCTTCCCATTTTTTTTATTATTCTAATTATTTTATTTATTCATAATTTTCTTATTCTGCTCATTTTTTTTATTATTCTAATTATTTTATTTATTCATAATTTTTTGATTCTTCTGATTATTTGTATTTTTCTTATTCTTGATTTTATTTTTATTCTTATTATTCTTCTTTTTTTTTCAAGAATAATTTATTATTATATCTTATCTTTTGGCTAAGGAATACCTTTGATATAAAATAAAGACAACCTTTTGCCCTTGTATACTCTCTTATTCTTTATGCTTCTATCATTTGCTAGTCATAAAACATGTATGGAACTAATAAAAATGAGTAGTTCCTCTTGTGGCTTCTCATATCCCATCTTTAATCCTTCTTCCTTTGACATTTAGCATTTGATCTGCTCCTTTAATAATACACTTGTTCTACATTTGTTATTCTTCATTAACATCTTTTCACATGGCTGTGTTCCCTTCAGTATAGGCTTTCCCCTTTAGATTGTTGCATTCTACCATGAAAATCATTTTGTTTCTATTTCTTTCCTTCTTTGCTGCATACCTCAGTTCTTTTCTTTAGCTTCATGTCTATGTCTACTTCTTTCCTCCTCTTTAGTCCACTGATCAGCCCTTTGCTGCTCTTTGCCCATGCTCCTCCTTTCTTCCAGTTTGTTGTTACTTTCAGCTTCCATTCCATCCATTCTTAGGTTCCAGATTTTGGTTGTGTTGACCTTATATCTGCAAAAATGACAGCAGAAAACACATCCATTCCAACCACGACCCTTCTATTAATATTCCTTTCTATCCCTTCCCTTATATATGCAATGGATCTAACTATAAGTACTTAAATCTCTCATACTCACTCTTCTTCATTTCGATTCATGTTTGACTACTTTTTTTTATCTTCTCTGCCGTATTCCTTTTCTTGTGTTGCATGAATAAACTCCAAACCAATTTCATATGACATGGGCAGCTCTCTACCCTTTTCTCCTACCCTTCCTTATATTACAAAACAAAATAACCAAACAGAAATATGTTCAAACAGAATAGTCTGAATTTTTGCTCCTTTCTACCCTCTAGACTTTTTTTTGCTTCTGCCTATTATTAGTCTGTTGTTCAACCTTCTCCTTTCCTACATTCATTCCTTGCTTATGCCATCTGTCTACTATAATTTCTACAAGAAAATCTACAATTTTTACTTTTTACCCTTATACTCCCTTTGACAGGACCCGACCCGGATACCCTTCTCGGATTTCACAGATGGTCCCAACTGGTGAAATGAACATATGTAATACCAAAATATCTCAATTACATAAAATATCCACAACCACCCAATACCATTACCAACTCAAATTATTATAGGTCATAACCACATGCATACATAATAAGGACTCATATGAGTTCAATACCAATATCAGGGTATTTTAAGAGTGTTTGTGAAATTTAGGGGTACAATGAAAATAACGAGTCCAATAAACAAGATAGATAAATGAAGTAGAGTACTACAGCTGTAGCAGACAGAGCCCTGTAGAATATGGAGCGAGGTAGGCCCTATGATCTGCCTAGACCTAGGGAACATATTTAAAACAATAAATCTGAGAATATAAATCTCAGTGAGTGGCAAAGTTTTAAGAAAAATACTATTTTATTTTAAAACATTTTTTCTATCAAGACCTCATGTCCACTATTTTGTAAAGTTTCCCGTTTAAAATATTTCACAAAACCCGACTTTATCAAGCCCAAACAAATGAATTTAATGCTCAAAATCTAACCGACATGACTACTAAGAAAAAACTATAGTATAAATTTTCACAACACACATATGAATTGTCCACGACACACAATGTTGCAAAAATAACCATAAAAGTACCATAATCATAAGCATTACGGGTTTATACCATATTTAGAAACCAACCATGTACTATATCACAAACCCATCATAAATTATCGGTTAGCCTGACCCCATGATACCGTGGCCACTAATAAACATGTGGTTACACCCGACCATCACGTGACAACCAACAAACCTCTAGATAATCTCGTTCATCACGTGGCATCTAACAAACCTCTAGATAAACTCGTTCATCACGTGGCATCTAACAAAACCTCCAGGTAGACCCGGCCATCACGTGGCAACTAACTACTGTATATGTAATTTGTTTTAACTTAATAATCTGTTTTAATATTTTTATGTAAGTGCAGGAAATAAAATATTAAAAGCTCGGGAATGCAGCAGTAGCACAATAACGGAGGTCCCGCTGACCGGCCAGCGGAACGAAATTTTTGGAGCAGAGTCTGGCCCGGTCCATGATCCGACCCGCTTCGGTTAAATGAACCGGCTGTTTATTTTCTGTATAAAAACATTTATATTTATTTTTCGGGTGGCTATTTTTTGACCCGGTTGAACTATTCATCGTCTCTTCTCCTCTCTCTCTGCGTGATTTTTCGCGACTGCCGTGCTGCTTACTGTAAGACATACATTTCTTGGTTTTAATCTGTAACGCATAAGCATTTTCTGGTGGAGGTAGCTAGTAGTACTGAGCGACTAGTGAACCACGTTATTTGCTGTGTTGTTTTTTCTCGTTTTGATTCTGTCGTAGATGCTTGTGGATTGGGATATATATATTGCTCGTTTCTATGTTGTTTCTGTATTTTCTATTCTTAATCTCACTACCCGTGGAAGCGCGATTACCCAACACTAACAAACCTCAAGCAACCTGGCAATCACGTGACACCTAATAAATCTCCGGGTAAACCTGGTCATCACGTTACACATAATAAACTTCAAAGTAAACATGACCATCACATGACATCTAATAAATCTCCAGGTGAACATATTCATCATGTGACCACTAATCACATATAATCTTTCCCCCACTCACAAAGTACTATTCCAGCATTACCGTATCATAATCATTTCCCAAATCTCAAAGAAATCTATTTTTTTAAACAATAATTTTTTAAGGTTATTTAAAACCTCAAACTGTGTAGCCCAAAAATCCAAATACCACAGACTCATTCATGAACACAGTAAACCATTCAAATTCTAAAATATTGACAAATTTCACATGAAATGATAACTTGTTTTATATGAAACCGAAAATCATGTTTAAATGGAACCAATCATCTAATCAAAACAATATATATGTAAAGTATTAAATCATAAAAGATATATAGATATAATATTTCAAATCATTTAAAAGCATATAAACAACTCACAGACTACAGATGATCAGTCATGCTCCCCTACAGGATCGTCTCCCGACTTGACATGAGCGCCTGTAATACCAATAAAATATCACATAGGTTCTAATAACTAAATCAAAGACATCGAGATGTCTCGAAGGCATTAAAATAATTTTTGGACTAAATTAGACACTGACATGCCCAATTATACAGTGTGCCATATATAGCCAATACCCACAATTGGGGCTTTTTGTCCGAGAGCTCGTTTTTCGAAATTGAACTATCCAATAATTCCTAAAAATATTCAATTTCATTAATCCAACTCCAATTTTTCCTAATTTGACCAACTGATACCTAATTTCAGTCCGAACTCCTCGCTAATTGCCCGAAACAACCTAAAAATGAAAACATAACCAAACAACATCCAAAATTTATAAACCACATATCAATGGAAAGCCCAAGTGACCAGGAACTCATCAGTATCATTACCTTGGTCAAACAATCACAATGGTTGCCAAAAAACTCGATCCGACCATCGGCCAAGATTGTTTTTGTCTTATCTTTCAAAATGTGAAAAATCTGCAAAAATAGACCACGAAAATGAGTTCAGGGGGTCTAAAAATAGGGGATAAAAGGTATGACATGGTTGTAAGTAGCCAGAAATGACCGAAAAAGTTGAAAACTTCCAGAGAAGAATTGTGCAGCCACCGGCGGGTTCGCCGGCCAGATCTCGGCGTGTCTGCTAGCGGTTAGCCATGAAATTTTATGGTCGCAATCATCTGGCAGTGGGGCACCCATTGGTCTGGCGCATGTTGCCGGTGGCCGGCCGGTGATGGATCATTTGGTCCCATCTTCCACGCTGTGCAAATGGCCAAACGACTCATTTGTTGTTCCCAGTTTGGAGAGCTTCTAGCCTAGAGTTTGTGGAGCTCAAAAGGTGTTTTGGGGATAGGGTTTCATTTGGAATCCCAAAGATGTATTTATATAGGGCATAGGGTCATTTTCGAGTAAAATTTCCAGGCAGACATAAACACTGCTAAAGTGCTACTATTTTAACTTTTTGGGGCTATAACTTTTTATCCAAAAGTCAAATTATGCCGTTCTGCCAGTATATGAACACGTATACAATGAGACATACGAAATGATGTCATAGTAAACTAAAAATTACTCACTTGAAAAAGTCAACTTTGACCCACACACTAAGTATTAGTCAACCCTAGTCAAACTTGATTAAACTTGGTCAAACTTAGTCAAGCTTGGTCAAACATATTTAAAAACTTATATTATTTGGTACGGGTCATTACAATCTATCCCCCTTAAAAAAAATTTCATCCACAACATTCGTATCTGAGTCATGGAAGAGATGAGGGTACCGGCTCCGCATCTGGTCTTCACGCTCCCAAGTCGCTTCCTCGACTAGATAGTTTCTCCAAGGGACTTTCACTGTTTGTTCTTAATAAGATAAGTCACCCCTTAGCTCAATATCTAGTGCCTCCAACACATGTGAGTGATCTAAGTTGTATTTGCGTAGCTTGGAGATGTGGAAATATTATGGAATCAAGAAAGCTCCTCTAGCAAGTCTATTCTATAAGCCATTGGGCCTATCCTTTCAGCAATCTCAAAAGGTCCAATGTAGTGAGGACTTAACTTTTCTCACTTTCCAAAGCGTACCACGCCTTTCCAAGGAGAGAGCTTCAAAAATACTCGATGTTCAACCTAAAACTCAAGATCTTTCCTTTGCTTGTCCGCATAGCTCTTTTGCCTATCCTGAGCTACTTTCAACCTGACAGGTGTAATATTAACCTTGTCCACTATCATTTGTACAATCTCAGGGTCTAGTAACTTTCTTTCACTAGTCTCATTCCAACATAATGGAGTGCGATGGCCTTCCCCATACAACGCCTCATAAGGTGACATCTCAATGCTTAAGCGATACCAACTTGTCACACACTGAATCCCACTGGTGTGGGTTATATTATTATTTTACAACTTGAGTCTAAACTCTACTTGAAGTAATAACTTGGAAATGAAAATAAAACACTTCTCTAGGTCTCCAAACATACACACATAATGGTACAGAGTTAATTCCTCAATGTACCCAAACTATACACTTATACTTGATTACAATAACGTTTACACAAGTTCCAAAACTAGTGGCTACATAAGACAAATATACAATATTCCACAAAAGATATCAACTATCCAAATATATAGTGAGATATCTACATAACACTAAATATTCATCAAAATCTATGCTCAACCACCAACAAACTATGGTTGACATACAATCTTTCCATCCTTGAAAAGTCTACAAGTCCAACTCTCATGTCACACAACTAGTCTCATACCTACATCTAAGGTGGAGGGAAATAATGGGGGCGAGTTAGACAACTTAATAGCGAATCCCTTAACAAGCCATGCTCATAAAACATTCCACTTTATACATAATTCAAGATATCCCAAAACATGAGCATTTTACATATAATAGGTCGACGATGAAAACACATGAATTCAATACTACCACCATTTCATCCAGTCATCAGTGACTCTTTTGGGCTTTCACCTAGGGACTAGCTGATCATCCCTGAACAATGACAAACTGTTGGAACTTACCACCCAAGGACATGCCCACATCATATATATATGTGACCTTTCTGGGAAGACAACCCAAGGACTAGTCATTGTTCCATGTTCACTACATCAATCCAGACTCTCACATAGTCTCATACCCATGTCATGCTTTAAAATGATTTCACAAAGCATTCAACCACATGGATATTTAAAAGAAACATCATGTACTAGTTAATTTAAGAATTCCATAGGTATAAAATATAACATTTGTATATATATCATAAGAAAAACACACAATCCAAGCATGGAATTGTACAGAATTTTTACAAAACGTCAACCATGGTACAAGCAGAAGAATGTTACAAGATCCCCTACCTTCCATGGATTCAAAAATCTGCAAGTCTCCCAAGGAAGTCAAACCCCGAGGCTACTCCAATGATTTGCAAATAATAAGTCATAAGATTTCTTTAGCCTCTCACAATTTGTGTCACATAAAAAAAAATTACTCAAGTGGTTTATTACATATCACCAAACGACTCATATATATTCTTATACCTTTCAGCATAAAACTTAATCCCCCAAGTGCACTCCCTATTACACTTACCCGGATCAACATTTAACACCAATTATTAGGGTTACACAAACAATGCACTCAACACAAAACACTTCTTGTATTCTTATTTTTATATTACTTATTTAAAGATAAAGTGCTACGGCTTTTTTTTCAACTGGGATCAACCAATTTGGAGGACCCAAACTTGCGATATGTTCTACGCAACATAGCCCCACTTTTAATGAATCTTGGGGTATAATGGGTTACGAATTTGGACACGCATATTTCAGGGATATTTGTGCTACTTGAACTTTAGTTTACACAGTCACTTGAATCACTCAATTTAGAGCAGAAATGATCAAGTTATGGCCAAAATACTAACATTGTACATAACAGAAAAATCCAGCCCACGAAAATTCCCAGAATTTTTGATCTTTCCCCACTTTTTCCATAAGTTTCCAACCAAATCAACCCCAATACTCAAGCACACCCAATGCCACTCTATTCAACCTGAAACATCTTCTAAACCATATCTTAACAAGAACCTAGGGTTTGCCAACTCATCACTCAACCACTCTAAGGTAAGGATTTAATACTAACTTTAAAAAAAGAGCGAAATCCATAAATCATATCCCTCTATGCAAAATCCATTCAAATCCTTACATAATTAACCAAGGATTAGGGTCTTACCATCCCATATCCTTCAAATCTAAGGTTATAAGAAGTTTCCACAACCAAATCATAGAAATAGATTCATTTTACAAGAATCAAACCAAAAACCATTACCTTTTTTGTTCAAACTCCTTTCCTAGTCAATCAATGAAGTGATCTTGTTATTTTTAAAACCCCTTCTATGAACTTACGGTAATACCTCGCTAATCCTAAAAAACTATCCACTTCTGTCACCGTAGTTGGTTGCTCCCAATTTGCCACTTCTCCTACTTTTTGAGGATCCACATAAATGCCATCAGCATAAACTACATGTCCGAGAAACCCCATTCGACTCAACCAAAAATTCACATTTGCTAAACTTGGCATACAACTGGTATTGCCTTACAGTCTGCCACACCAAACCCATATGCCTCTCATGTTCTGACTCGCTTCTCGAGTACACCAAGATGTCATCGATGACTGACCTAAGTATGGATGGAAGACCCAGTTCATTAAATCAATGAAAGCAACTGGGGCATTGGTAAGTCCAAAAGACATCACTAGAAGTAGAAACTTATAATGCCCATATCTCATCCTGAATACTATCTTGGGAATGTCTGATTCCCTAATCATTAACTTATGATACCCTGACCTCAAGTTAGTCTTGAATAACACTCTTGTACTCAGGAACTGATTAAATAGGTCATCAATCCCAGGCAAGGATATTTGTTATGATCTCTATTCCAAGAATAAATGAAACATATTCAATTCCAAGGATAAGGTTAGGAAGGTATACAAAATACTGGATGAGTTGCATAGCAATTTACAACTACTATTAATTCAAGACCCTAACCTCTGATACCAAGCTGACATGACTCGACACGGATACCCTTCCTAGATTTCCTAGTTGGTCCTACCTGGTGAAATGAACATATGTAATACGAAAATATCTCAATTATATAAAAAATCCATAACCACGAAATACCATTACAACCCAAATTAATATAGGTCATAACCACATGCATACATAATAATAACTCATATAAATTTAATACCAAAATACCAGGGCATTCTAAGAGTGTTTGTGAAATTTAGGGGTACAATGAAAATAACGAGTCCAATAAACAAGACAGATGAATGAAATAGAGTACTTCAGCTATAGCAGATAGAGTGGTGTAGAATCTGGTGATAGGCCCTAAGATCTGCCTAGACCTAGGGAACAAATCTAAAATAATAGACGTGAGAATATAAATCTCAGTGAGTGGCATTGTTATAAAGAAAATACTATTTTATTTTAAAATATTTCTTCCCTCGAAACCTCACGTCCACTCTTTTGTAAAGTTTCCCGTTTAAAATATTTCACAAAACCCAACTTTATCAAGCCCAAACAAATGAATTTCATGCTCAAAATCTAATCGACATGACTATTAAGAAAAAAACCATAGTATAAATTATTCACAACACACATATGAATTATCCACAACATACAAATTAAGCATAAAGCATGTATGACAACCATGTCACAAAAACAACCATGAAAGTACCATAATCATAAGTATTACAATGTTATACCTTATTTAGAAATCAACCATGTACCATATCAAAAACTCATCATAAATCATCTGTAAGCTCGACCCCACGACACCATGGCCACTAATAAACCTATGGTTACACCCGGCTATCACGTGACAACTAAAAAACCTTCAGGTAGACCCAGCCATCACATGGCATCTAACAAATCTCTAGGTAGACCCGAGCATCATGTGACAACTATTAAACCTCCGGGCAAGCTCGGACATCACGTGACACCTAATAAACCTCTGGACAAACCTGGCCATCACTTGGCACCTAATAAATCACCGGGTAACCTTGGCTATTATGTGGCACCTAATAAATCTCCAGGTGAACCTATCCATTACGTGACCACTAATCGCATATAATTTTTCCCCCACTCACAAGTTCTTTTCGAGAATTACCATATCATAATCATTTCCCAAATCTCAAAGAAATCCATTTTTTAAACAATAATTTTTCAAGGTGGTTTGAAACCTCAAACCACATACCCCAAAATTTCAAATACCACAGATTCATCCATGGACATAGTAAAACTTTCAAATAGTTAAAATATTGACAAAATTCACATGAAATGATAACTTATTTTATATGAAAATAAAAATCATGTTTGAATGCAACCAATCATCTGATCAAAACAATATATATATGTAAAGTATTAAATCATAATAGATATATTGTTGGGCAATTGCGCTTCCATGGTGGTGATTTTAAGATACAGAAGACAACAAGAACAATAGGAAATCAAGCTATATATATCCAATCCAGCAATCTAACAAGGTAGAATAAAAAACGAGAAATAAAACACCAGAAATAACATGGTTTGCCAGTCGCTCAGTACGACTAACTATATCCACTAGAAAATACTTATGTATTATAGATTAAACCAACAAAAAATCATCTTACATTATGCAGTGCAGAGCAGTCATGATAAATCATGTAGAGAGAGAGAGAGAGAAGAAGACGATGAACAGTTTCCTGGGTCCAAAAATAGTAACTCGAAATTAAAAAATTACAAAACATTTTATAATAAATAATTCTCCGTTCATTTAACCGGAGCATGTCGGATCATGGGACGGGTCATTATCTGCTCCAAAAATTTTGGCTCACTGACCGAACAGCGAGACCTCCGTTATTTTGCTACTACTACATCCCCGACCTTTTAATATTTACTTTCCTACACTTACATGAAAATATTTAAACAAAAATAGAAATATTTGGTTATACAAATAGATTATCAAAAAACAAATTACATATATAGCATATATCGATATAATATCCCAAATCATTTAAAAACATATAAGTCACTCATAGATTGCAGATGATTAGTCCTACTCATCTCTAGGATCGTCTCTCGGTTCGATGTGAGTGCTTGTAATAATAATAAAATATCACTTAGGTTCCAATAACTAAACCAAAGACATTGGAATGCCCCGAAGGCCTTAGAACAATTTTTGGAACTGCGAAACCTACTAAATTGTGCCCTAACAAGCCGAATTATATAGTGTGCCCTATAGACCCAAAATTGAAATGCCTAATAATTCCTAATAATATCCAATTTTATTAATCCAACTTCAATTTTACCTAATTTAACCAACTAATACCAAATTTTAGTCTGAAATCCTCGGTAATTACCCTAAACAACCTAAAAATAAAAATCTAGCCAAATGATGTCCAAAATTTACAAACCACATATCAATAGAAAGCCCAAGAGACCAGGAACTTATTAGTACCATTACCTTGGTCAAATAGTAACTATGGTGGCTGAAAAACTTGATCAGACCGTCAGCCAACTTTGTTTTTATCGTATCTTTCAAACAATGAGAAATCTGTAAAAAGGAACTACGAAAATAAGTTCAAGGGGTCCACAAAAGGAAGGGGGTGAGAGATATGGGGTGGCCAGAAGTGGCCAGAAATGGCCAAAAAGTGGAAAACTTAGGTGAAGAACGATGCAGCCATCGGTGGGTTCGTCGGCTAGATCCCGGCACGCCTGATGGTGGTTGGTGGTGAAACTTTATGGTCGGAATCATCTGGCAGTGGCGTACCCATTTGTATGGTGAGTGTTGTCGGTGACCGGCCGGTGATGCCTCATCTGGTCCCATCTTCCATGCTGCGCATATGGCCAAACGGCTAACTTGTGTTATTGGTATGAAGAGCTTCTTGTAGAGGTGTCAAACGGGTCGGCCCGGCCAGTTTTTTTTAGCATGGGCGTGCTTTCGTGCCGAGCCGGGCCGGAAAAATTACTGTACCGTCATGTGCCTGGCCCAGCATGGTTTAAAAAAGTTGGGCCCGACATGGTGGGTCGTGTCATGTCGTGTCTGGCCAGCTCGGGCCTGGCCTGGTCGTACGGGCCAAACCAAGCCGTACATGCCAGGTAAAATTTTTTTTTATAATTTATTTTTTTAATTTTTATTTTATTTATCTAAATTATTAAATTATATATACAATTATATATAATGTATAATATTATATATTTATAATATGAAAAGTATTAAAATTTATTAAAATTACAAAGTTGAAATTTTTTTTATAATGTAATATAAAATTAGTTTAAAATTTATTAGAATTATATAATAGAGTTATAAATTTTTAAATGAAAAATTAAAACAAAAAAATAAATAAATCAATAAATTATGTTAAAAAAAATAAAAAGTAAAAAAACATAAGCAAACCAAATAAAAAATGACAAATCAACCATTAGATACTGAAGGTCAGAACCAAACAAATTAAAGTTTTAATGTAACGTATAAATAAAGCATACAATCAATAAAAAATAAAACATCGAAATCAAAAAATAGTAGATCATCATTAATCGTCGATCGGCATATCATGAGCATCATCAGTCGCAACATCAAGATCAATATCATATGGATCATCATCATAAGCAATCAACTCCTCTGCTATCATAGTGGATGCGGCTGTAGTCCCTGTCTCGGTCCTAGCTCCAGCACGATCATGGATGCTAAACCTCGAATCCTCCCAATCCTTCAAACAAGCCAAGGCCTCAATAATATCTGGACGTAATCTCGATCTCCTATCCGAAATCATGTTCGCTTCAATAGAAAAAGCAAACTCCGATGCTACGCTTGACACTGAAGGAGTCAGTAGATCTCGTGTCATCCTAGATAGCATGGGAAAGGTGAACTCTTATGATTTCTACCACTATAATATATCAAGATTCTTAGTATCAGAATATGATAGGATTGAGCAATAATCGGTATCTAAGTACCGAGAAAGCTCGCTCCTATGTGATGGTCCACCCCTATGTTTCCCCCTCACTAGCTGAATGGAAAAATCATCATCTCCGAACAAGGTATCCATGTCCGTAATCACAGTCTCACCACCACCACCACCATACCTAGTATCGTAGTATGTGAACAAGTCAGTCAACTTCTCGTGAATGAACCCTTTAGGTGGCTCTTCCAGGTTCATGCATGAGGAAATGTAAGTCATGGTGTTTTCTACCCCTTCCACCTTAACCCTAGGGTCCATGCATGCAGCAAGGCAATAAAGAGATGGAATGGTGGACCAGTACTTTAAGTACTTGGTTTCCATCTCTACAACCTTATGGCTAAGTGTCGGGTCAGCTCGATACTTCCTAACCATGCTACGAATGTTGCATATGCACCGGAGTGCAATGCAAGTCATGGGCATATAAACCGACGAAGACATGTTCGTCGTGTCATAAATTATATTCAGGAATTTCATAAATGAAATTTTTGAAGCCTAGTCAGTGTCATCAATAATAAGTTCGTCACTATTACTATTGACGTAGTCACATATCACGTGTTCGTATCCAACACATGATTCCAACATCAGGTACAAGTAATTCCAACGATGTCTCACATCCGATTGGAATTTCTTCTTCTTAAGATTCACAGACAAACAGAGACTACCAAACTCTTGTTGTCTGCGATGAGTGCGAATATATTTTAGTGCATTAAATATATTATCCAACGCAGGAGAACACACCTTCATAACTGGTTGAACAATCAGGTTAATCACGTGACACATGCATCTGATATGAAAAATCTATCCTAATGGTGCGTTTCTAATATTCCTAACAAACATATTAATCACTACTCCATTATTAGATGCGTTATTGAATGTGACACTAAAAATTTTATTTTGAATTTTATATTCCCTAAAGATTTTCATCATACATTCAAAAATGACCGGGCCATCATGAGAATGAAAAATCTCAAAGAATCCTAAAATTTTATTATTCATAGGCCAATTAGAATCTACATAGTAGCTGGTGAGACATGCATAAGATGATTCATCGTGACTTGTCTATATATCGGACGTCACGGATACCACTCCACTATATACTATAAATTCATTAATTATTTTTTGTTTTTCTAACTTATATATTTTTAGTATGTCATTCCTAGATGTGGACCTAGGAATCCTACGATAAGCGGGTTGAAAATATGTCTGCATGATGCGTACTACCCTTGGATCTTCCGAAAATCTGATCGGAAGATCCATCAATGTGTTAAGGCTGGCCATGTCGTCCCTACCCAACTCACTAAAGTATATGAAGGGATTAAACTTTGAGACTGAACTCGATCTAGTCTCATAAAATATAGTGCCAAGTTGGATTTGCCTAGGATCTAATGGACCATGCTTTTTGGTGCATAATTCGGCATGCCTTTTAAGGTTCCCAGTCCCAAATGAACTCTTACATGTTAAAAGTCTCATACAATATTTGCACTATGCCATTTCTTCTTCCTCACCCCTAATATTTTTTTGTTTTATTATATTAAAATGAGTCCAAACTACAAAAATCCTCATTGTTTTTTGTTTTTTAGAAGTTTAGGTTGAGATGACTAGAGAAACCAACGTTTCGACAGTATCAGACCTCTGTGTAATATTTTTATTTTCTAAATTTAAATATGTTTCATTAGTATTTGTCATTTTTTAGGATTTTTGTTAATCAGAATAGTTATTTAGAGACTTGATGACTGATTTTAAAATTTTCTATTTTGGGTCTAGAGAGAGAAACTAGAGAGAGAGAGAGAGAGAGAAAGAAAGTAAAAAAACTTAAAATAAATTACTCGGTAAAAGCTGTAAGGTCACTCACGTGCAAGGTGCATCACAGTCAAGTTCAAAATTCAAAACTCAAGTTGAGATTCCTGAAAATCCAAGCCAAATGCCGAAATCCTGAGTCCCGAGAGAGAGGAGCAAGATTTTTGAGATAAAAAATGTAAGATTTGAGCGAAAAAATGTTTATGAAAAACATAAATGTTATAGAGAACGGGGGTGGAATTTATAGATTAAATAAAATATTATTTTTTTTAAAAGTCATTTTTTTTATTTTTTTATTTTTTTAGGGGGTAGAATCATGAGGGCCATTAGATTCTGCCCCCTAGCCATTGGAGGCGAGATCCAACGGCTGAAATTTAAATTTTTTTTTAATTTTTTTCTTCGCCCGTTGGGGGATTGGGGGTGGAGAATTGGATCAGCTCGGGGGACAGCGGGTCGGGTCCAATCAGACCCGACCCACGGTCTTTTTTGTGGGAGGGGCGAAGCGAGGGGGACACGGAATAAACCCATGCCGGTGTGCCGTGCCACGGGCACCGAACTGTGCTGGGTCAGGCACGGCACGACACGAGTCAGGCACGACACGGCACGCACGTGCCTTACCCGGGCACGGCATGGGCCCGGGCACGGGATTTTCCCATGCCGAGCCGGCCCAGTCACTACCGAACCGTGACGTGCCTCTTGCTAGGCCAAGCCTCTAGCTTCTTGCCTAGTGTTTTTGGAGCTCGAAAAGTGTTTTGGGACTAGGGTTTCATTTGGCATCTCAAAAATATGTTTATATAGGGCCTAGGGTCATTTTTGGGTAAAATTTCCAGACATACCTAAACACTACTAAAGTGTTACTGTTTGAACTTCTCGAAACAATAACATTTTATCCGTAAGTCAGATTTGATGTTCTACCAATCTATGAACTCATATCGATAAGACCTACGGGGTGGAGTCTTGGTCAACCAAAAATTACTGACACTTGAAAAAGTCAAATCTGACCCACATACTAAGTATTGGTCAACCCTAGTTAATCTTAGTTAACTTGGTCAAACATAGTCAAACTTGGTTAAACATGTTAAAAAGCTTGTATTATTTAGTATGGGTCATTACACCCTTACCCTTACCTTTTTATATTTTAATATTTTAGGTTCTCTTTTTCTGTGTTTATTCTCTTCATTCTTATTTTGACCCCCCCCATTTAATCGATCTAGGATCTTGTTTTTCTGCAAGATAACAAATATAAGTAATATATGTGCCTTTCTAACTCTTTTCCCCATCTCCATTTATTTTTTTATTTTATTTTAGATTTTTTCTTCTGTCGCATAATGTATGGGAATCCTATTCTTTCTAATTTTATTAAGCATTGATATTTCGTTGGAATGTTTCTCGTGTCAAATTCCTGCATCCCTTTTCTTAATCCTTCCTCTACTAGTTTGTCTAATAGTACATTCTCTCACCTATATAATTTGCTTGATTGTTTATTTTATATGTTTTATGTGATTTTTTATCATTCTCACCTCTTCTTCGAATTGCCACTTGTCTAATTTATTTGTGGCTAATCTCACTAGGAGGCTTGAGTCTACTTGTATTATGATGTTTCTAAACTTATTATCCTTGCAAATTTGTACTCCCTTTTGAAGTGCTAAAATTTCTACATGAAGTGGTGAGATAGCTTTGTGCTTAAATATGTATACTTTTATGATTCCGCCTTATGTGTCTCTTATGACTCCTCCTCATGTCATTCTCATCTCCCTTTTAAAACTTTCATTCGTGTTTAAAGCTAATATTCCATGTGTGGGTTTATGACATGTGAAGCTTTTCATGTATGTTCTTTTAAGCTTTTTTGTTGTGAGACCTCAAATATACTTTAAACTATTATTCTTTTCAGCTTCATTTAATTTTATCGGCCTAACAATTGAAATATTTGATATTTCCCTTTGTATATCTTCTAATATTCTTCTCGCTTCCATTTTAACCCCTTCGAATCTACTTTTATTTCTTGCTTTCTATATAGACCAGATTGCTACCTGTGGTGTGTGGTTCTTACCCATTTTATCATCCTGAAATTATGCTTTTCCTCTCTCTATTTGTTGATTCTATTTTTTTATGAGGATTCTTTATATTTCATGTTTTCTGCCGTTTCTAATGACTTCTAGATCTATGTAGCTATTTTTTCTTTTGAGAAAAGGTGATCCGTGTCTTCCATTTTCATGTGACAACATTCACATATCGAGGCCAAATTTATGCCTTTCTTTTGTATATGAACATCCAGTGGGATAGCCTTCGATAACACTTTCCATTATAATATCTTCATTCTTTATGGGTTTTCATTTTCTCATATCCAGTTGAACATTTCTTGAGTTGTTCCCTTATTCCTTACTATTTTTTTGACAGACTTTAGAGTAAAATTTACTTGAGGATTTAGTGTCCATTTCCATTTGCTTCTTGTCAATTTAGAGTGTTCTTCCACTAAATACCATTGCTCCATCATTTGTTTCCAGGTGGTAGTAGCCTTCCTTGAATTTCTCGAATTATTGTTTTCTTCTCTATGTTTACCTTTCATAAAGGTTGCCCAAAGGCTACTATCTTCTTTGATTCTCCACCAGTGTTTACATGCCCAGGATCTGGCCATGTCTTTAAGGGTGAGCAACCCTAACCCTACTTCCTCTTTTGGGCAACATAAAGCTTCTCATTTTTTCCAGTGGAATTTAGGCTTACCATTTTTTTACCCCATAGAAAGTTTGCCATTTCCATTTCTAATGCTTTTATAAATTTTTTAGACAGATTCAAGGTCATTAGAGTATGAGCTATTGTGATGTGAGGAACATGGGATATTAATGTAGCTCTTCCTACCATGCTTAATAAACCCTCCTTCCAACCCATGATTTTCTTTTTTATTTTCTCCATTAGGGGTGCTATGTATTCATCTCTTAACCTACCTTCAAAAATAGGACAACCCAGATAAGTTATTGTCCTTTTCTTTTGTGTGAAGCCCATAGTGTTTTTGATTCTATGAATCACCCTTTTAGGTGTTTTCCTCGACGTTATGAAGTGGCATTTGTTTTTATTTAATTTTTGCTCTGTTTCCTCTTCAAATGCTTGAATGAGCTTCATCATATTTACTAAGGAATTTTTTCTTGCATTCATGAAGATTATAATATCATATGCATACGTGAGGAATCCTATTATTGGAGTGTTTCTGGGTTGTTTAATTGGTAATATTTTTTGTATACTTATTCTCTTCTTTATTATTCTTTATAAAAATTTCTAGATAAATATTGAAAAGCAAAGGCAAGAGAGGATCACCCTATCTTAGTCCTTTTGTAGGAGCTAATTCTCGACCCACTTGTCCATTAATCTGCATTTTGATAGAGACACTCGATATACATCTATAAATTAGATCGATCCAGAACTCTGAAATCCTCATTTTCCTCATTTTAAAGCATAGAGTGTTCCATTCAACTTTATCAAATGCTTTAGATAAATCAAGCTTCATTACTACATTATGTCATTTGAATTTGGAGTTAAAATCTTGCATCATTTCCACTACTAAATTTATATTATCCACCATTAATCTATTTTTGATGAATCCCACTTGCTCCCTCAAAATTAGATTAGGCAATATCTTGCTCAATCTGTTATGAAGGATTTTGACTATTATTTTTTAAGTGGAATTACATTGACTGATAGGTCTATAGTCATCGCTTTTTTTAGGGTTCTCTTTTTTTGGAATGAGTACAATAAAGGAGTTGTATTACCAGTTTCATTGTGTGTCCTTTATGCCTTTTATTCTTCTTTTTTGAATTTTTATTTTGGCAACTACGTGGAAAAATTTCATATTTTTATCTCCATCTTTCAGCCAGTTGATTTTCGCCCTTTGTTTCAAGAACATTTTTTTCATGTGTAATCTTAGGTCTTAAGCTAGCTTTAGCTTTGTTTATTTTTGTCCATGTGCTCTCATTTTGATCTTTTTCATATTCTATTTCGAGCTTTGTGACTTTTTTTTTCGACTCCTCGATCTTTCTGTTGACATCTCCAAATACTTCCTTATTCATTGTACTTAGATTCATTTTTAGTCTTCGTAGTTTAGCTACTAAAACTTATGATATGTTTCCTGGAGTTTCCTCCTCCCATGCCTTCCTGACCACTCTCTCAAAATCTTTGTGCCTAGTCTACATATTTTGAAATTTGGAATGTTTGAATTTTTGGTTGATTATTTCAAGTTTTTAGGAGTGGACAGTGATCTTAACATGTTCTGTTCAGATGCCTAATTCCAAGGCTCCCTAATGCTTCCAACCATTCTACGTTATATAGAACTCTATCCAGTTTTAACCATTTTGCTCTCTTATTTTTCTAGTTGTTACACCATGTGTATTTGTGTCCGAGATAATCTACTTCTAATAGTTTTGCTTTGTCAATAGTGTCATTAAAATGAGCCATTGCATCCACATTGGAAGGCCTACCTTCCTTCTTTCATTTGGATTCTTGATAATGTTAAATCTCCACCAGTGATCCAAGGAGAATTTAAGTCTGAGATTGTTTCCATTTCTTACCACAAAATTTTTATTTTTTCTATAGAATTTTTAGTGTAAATACTAAGATTATAGCTTCTGAATGACTATGTAAGTTATGACTAATCATCTGCTTTGAGGCTTGTAGAATATTCATATTTATCCTATCTTCCCACATAATCCATATCTTATTCTTGGGATTAGCCATATCATTATCAAATCCTAGAATATTTTTTGTATTTTTCTAATTGATCTTGGTTTACTAGTTGTTCTATTAAGGCTATCATACTTAGGTTATGAATTTTTTTTTAGATTTTTCAATCTATTAATTGACGGTGTGTTGGCTACACCTCTTATGTTCCATATTAAGCTTCTATCCATTAATGTTAATTTTAGCTTGGGCTCGGGTTGTGCATCTCGACTTGTATTGTTTATTTAAGTGCTTACTCAAGTTTCTAGAGCTTTTAGTTATGCTCACTGGCACCTTCTCCATTTTTTCTGCTATGTGCTTTATATCCAAACACATACGCATTAATTTTTATTTCTTTCATCACCTATTCTCTGTGAAGATGAGTATGAGACCTTTGCATGCTTCGGCATCATCCCTTGATCTATTTAGTGGGCAGTATTGATGCTCCTTAGTATGGCCGAATATTGGACGACTTTAGAGTCCGATCCTTCTTCAGATAAAAGATCATCTTCATACCCTCTATGCTTCTGTATCATTTTCCTTAATGCTATTCTCCTCTTATTATTTGTAGCTATCTTTCGACCATCTTTTCTTTTGTATTTCTCTACCCCCTTTCTTCCCCTTAACCTCCTCTGCCCATTCTCCCTCCATTTCATTTTGTGTTTCCCCTTCCTCCAACCATATTTTATATTACCTTGACATTGGCCAACACTACTTTCCTCTGATGTTGTCCCTCCCTCCCCCTTCTTTTCCTCTTCTGCTGCCTCCAACTCCACAGTTTCGGCATCAACCTTACCCCTCTGCCTTGCCTCTGGATTTTTGTCCTCTCCCTTTCCTACTACTTTCCATATATTGTATATTTCTGAGTATAAGTTTACTACCGACCCTCCGCTTCCTACACTTTTTTTATCCATTTGTTCTTATAAAGTATTCCTACATTTTCATTCATGTTTCTAATTTTATCTTCCCTACCTTACATTTTGTTTTATCATGACCCATTTTAAAAGAAGTAGAAGAAAAACTAGGCATATATTCTGGTAATATTGGCTGCCATAAGCCATGGACATCATTGTTCCCTATCCACACCCTGTGTGGCATAAGGAATTGTAAATTGAATTCCACACAGACTCTCGCCATTCTTAGTCTGGTTAAACAAGCTATATCTTCATCCAAGAACATAGGGTTTCCAATAGATTTCGTGACATAGTAGAGAGATGATTTAATGAATAAATGAAGAGGAAGATTAGGGATATTTATCCATACCGATGTTATAGTCTTTGTAAATACATTGAACTCAGGAGTCCACTTAAACATGCGCATAGGTAGACCCGATATGTTCCATTGGCACCTCATCCAGACTATGTGGAGGTCTTCTTTCACCTCAAAGTGTAGAAATAGATGTTTGCTATTGTATAATGCTAACTTCACCCTAGCTTTCAGCTTTAGCATGGAAATGAAACCATAAATGTCGTCAAATTGAGGTGTACCATGTGAGAATTTTCCGATGAGAGTAAGTTTGTGATGCACGGTGAGCTTGGAGATATCTTCTGACGAGAAGTAAATAGCAGGCTCATCATTTTTGAGTGTAATATTCAGAAGCATAATATCGGGTTTTAGAGAACTTTCGAAAATGACTTCTCAATAGCTAATAAATTATTTTTTTTCAATTTTTGGCTTAGAATTGAGCTTGTCTTGCCCAAAAAATTATGCTTTCTCCCTCTAAAAATGCTACATTCTCTGTAAAGAATTGAGAGAAGTGGGTTTTATAAAAATGACTTCTTAATAGATACTTTCTCTCTCTAAAAATGTTATTTTTCTTATTCTTCATAATCTTGCTATTCTTCTTATTCTTCTCATTCTTCTTATTCTTCTTATTCTTTTCATTCTTCTTTTCTTCTTATTCTAATTCTTATTATTCTTCTTATTCTTCTTATTATTCTTATTCTTCTTATTATTCTTATTCTTCTTATTTTTATTATTTTTCTTATTCTTTTTATTCTCATTTTTTTTATTCTTCTTATTCTTCTCATTCTTTTTATTCTTCTAATTATTTTATTATTCTTATTCTTCTTATATTTATTATTCTTAAGTTTTATTATTATTATTATTCTACTTATCCTTTTTATTCTTTTTATTCTTTTTATTTTTCTAATTCTATTTATTCTTTTTATTCTTCTTATCCTTAATATTATACTTATTTTTATTATTCTTCTTATTCTTATTTCCTTATAATTTTTTAAATTCTTCTTATTCTTCTTATTCATTTTATTCTTATTAATTTTTTTATTCTCTCCTTCTTCTTATTCTTCTCATTCTTGTTATTCTTGTTATTCTTCTTATTATTTTTATTCTTCATATTTTTCTTATTCTTCTTATTCTTCTTATTCTTCTTATTCTTCTTATTCTTCTTATTCTTCTAATTCTTCTTATTCTTCTTATTCTTCTTATTCTTCTTATTCTTCTAATTCTTCTAATTCTTCTTATTCTATTTTATTCTACTTTTTCTTCTTATTCTTCTAATTGTTCTCATTCTTTTTATTCTTTTTATTAGTATATTTATTATTATTCTTCTAATTCTTCTAATTCTTAATTTTGTTTTTATTCTTATAATTCTTATTATTTTTCTTATTCTTCATATTCTTTTTATTATTCTTATTTTTCTTCTTCTTATCCTTCATATTCTTCTTATCTTTCTTATTTTTTTTATTCTTCTAATTCTTCTTATCTTTCTTAATCTTTTTATTCTTATATAGTTTTTTTTCTTCTTATTTTTCTTATTATTCTTATTTTTCTTATTCTTTTTATTATTTTTATCATTCTTATTCTTCTTTTGTTTCTTATTCTACTTACTTTTAGTATTCTTCTTATTCTTCTGATTTTTTAATCTTCTTTTTATTCTTATTCATCTTATGCTTCTTATTCTTTTTATTCGTCTTATTTTTTTTCTTATTATTCTTATTATTCTTCTTGTTCTTATCTTTCTTCTGATTCTTCATATTGTTAATATTCTTTTTATTCTTCGTATTCTTATGATTCTTCTTATTCTTATTATTATTATTATACTTCTTATTATTCTTATTCATCTTATTCTTCTTATTCATCTTAGTCTTCTTATTCTTTTTATTCTTCTTATTCTTCTTATTCTTCTTATTCTTCTTATTCTTCTTATTCTTCTTATTCTTCTTATTATTCTTATTCTTCTTATTCTTCTGATTCTTCATATTCTTCATATTCTTCATATTCTTCATATTCTTCATATTCTTCATATTCTTCATATTCTTCATATTCTTCTTATTATTCTTATTCTTCTTATTCTTATTATTCTTCTTATTCTACATATTTTTTTATTCTTCTTATACTGATTATTCTTTTTATTTTTTTATTCTTCTTATTGTTCTTACTCTTTTTATTATTTTTATTCTTCTTATTCTGCTTTTCTTCTCATTCTTCTTATTATTTTTATTTTTCTTTATCTTCTCAATTTCATTATCTGTCTTATTCTTTTTATTCTTCTATTGATTCTTATTCTTCTTATTCATATAATTCTTCTTTTTCTATATATTTTACTTATTCTTCTTTTTCTTCTTATTCTTCTTATGCTTCTTATGCTTCTTTTTCTTCTTATTGTTCTTATTCTTCTTATTCTTCTTATTCTTCTTATTCTTCTTATTCTTATTATTCTTCTTATTCTTCTTATTCTTCTTTCTTCTTATTTTTCTTATTCTTCTTATTCTTCTTATTCTTCTTAGTCTTCTTAGTCTTCTTATTCTTCTTATTCTTCTTAGTCTTCTTATTCTTCTTATTCTTAATTCTTATTTTTTATTATTATTCTTCTTTTTTTTTATTCTTCATAATTTAATTATTCTTCTTATTCATCTTATTCTTCTTATTCTTCTAATTCTTATTATTATTTTAATTATTATTATTTTTCATATTCTTTTTATTCTTATTATTCTTCTTATAATACTTATTCTCCATATTCTTATTCTTCTTCTTATAATACTTATTCTTCCTATTCTTCTTATTCTTTTTAATCTTCTTATTATTCTTATTCTTCTTATTCTAATTATTATTCCTATTCTTCTTCTTATTCTTATTCTTCTTATTCTTATTATTATTCCCATTATTCTTTTTCTTCTTTTTCTTTTAATTCTTCTTTTTCTTCTTATTCTTCTTTAATTTTTTTCTTTTTATTAATCCTTTTCTTCTTATTCTTTTTATTCTTCTCATTTTTTTCATTCTTCTCATTCTTATCATTCTTCTCATTCTTCTCATTCTTCTCATTCTTCTCATTCTTTTTATTCTTTTATTCTTTTTATTCTTAATTTAATTCTTATTTTTTATTATTATTCTTATTTTTTTATTCTTCATATTTTACTTATTCATCTTATTCTTCTAATTATTATTATTATTATTTTTCATATTCTTTTTATTCTTATTATTCTTCTTATAATACTTATTCTTCTTATTTTTTTTATTCTTCTTATTATTTTTATTCTTCTTATTCTAAATATTATTCTTATTCTTCTTATTTTTCTTTTTCTTTTTATTCTTCTTTTTCTTCTTATTCTTCTTTATTTTTTTCCTCCCTATTCTTCCTTTTCTTCTTATTATTTTTATTCTTATTATTCTTCTTATTCTCATTATTCTTCTCATTCTTTTTATTCTTCTAATTATTTAATTTATTCTTATTCATCTTAATATTCTTACTATTCTTATTATTTTTATTATTCTTATTATTCTTATTATTCTTAGTATTCTTATTCTTCTTATTTTTAATTTACATTTTATTCTTATTATTCTTTTTATTTTTTTATCCTATTATTGTTCTTATTCTTATTATTTTTCTTAGTCTTATTATTCTTCTTATCCTTCATATTTTTCTTATTCTTCTTATTTTTTTTATTCTTCTTATTGTACTTCATATTATTCTTCTTATTCTTTTTATTCTTCTTTCCTTCTTATTCTTCTTTCATATTATTCCTACTTTTCTTATTCTTCTTTTTCTTCTTATTTTTCTTAATCATCTTTTTTTTATTATTTGTCTCATTCTTCATATTCTTTTTATTGTCATTAGTTGTCATATTCTTCTCTTTCTTTTTAATCTTTTTGTTTTTTTTCTTCTTTTTCTTTTTATTCTTCTTATACTTTTTTATTCTTCTTATTTTTTTTATTTTTATTCTTCTTATTCTTTCAATTCTTCTTATTCTTCTTATTCTTTTTATTTTTCGTATTCTTCTTATTTTTCTTATTTTTCTAATTTTTCTAATTTTTCTTATTCTTCTTATTCTTCTTATTCTTCTTATTCTTCTTATTCTTCTTATTCTTCTTATTCTTCTTATTCTTCATATTCTTCTTATTTTTCTTATTTTCTTATTTTTCTTATTTTTCTTATTATTCTCTTTCTTCTTATTCTTATTATTCTTCTAATTCTTCTCATTCTTAACACTACTAAAAATTGCGAAATTACTTACCAAATTGCCCACCTAAAACTTGGTCAGTAATTACTTTCCAAATCACGACCATTTTAGGACCAAAAAAGGGCATCAAAAGAAAATTTTTCTACCAAATTTCCGACCAAAGACTCACAATAATTACTGACCAATTGTTTTTGATTAGAAATCGGTCTGTAGATTTGTTATCGAATATATTACCGACCATTTATTGACCAAACATATATTATCATTAAAATTGGTTGGTATGGTGAGTTTTTAAATTATTTATAACTTCGTACTCACCGACTATTTACCGACCAAATATATAGGTCGATAAATACTTACAAATTCACAACTAATTTAAAGATTCAAAGTTTCCAATCAAATTTCTGACCAACTACCGACCATGTATCGCCGACTAAATATATTTGGTTGGATATGGTCTGTAAATTAGGTGTGAATTAGCGAAAAACATTGCTGAAAGATTACCATCCATTTAATGACCAAAAATATATAACCATTAAAAATGGTCGGTAGATGGTTATCCAATATATTTATAACATCATAATTACCGATTAAACTTCCGATCAAATAATTAGGTCAGTAATTACCTACCATTTCATGGCCACGATCATACCTACCAACTAAATATTTTTCGTCGAGAATTGATTTGTAAATTAGAATGGAATTAGCGATTGCCTACAAAATACCGACCATTTACTGTTCAAGAATATATAACCATTAAAAATGGTCGGTAAAGTAGTTATCCAATATATTTATAATGTTATAATTACCGACTAAACATCTATCCGAATATTTAGATCGGTAATTACTGACCATTTCACGACCAAATACCGACCATACCTACAGACCAAATATTTTTAATTAGAAATTGATCTATAAAATAGGATGGAATTAACAAATAGAAATTGCCAACAAAATACCGACTATTTAATGACCAAAAATATATAACCATTAAAAATGGTCGGTAAAGTGATTATCCAATATATATATAACATCGTAATTACTAACCAAATGTCTGACCGAATATTTTGGTCGGTAATTACCGACTATTTCACGACCAAATACTGACCATATCTACCGACTAAATGTTTTTGGTCAGAAATTGGTCTATAAATTAGGATGAAACTAGCAAATAGAAATTGTCGACAAATTACCAACCATTTAATGACCAAAAACATATTACTATTAAAATTGGTCGGTAAAATAGATGTCCAAATACTTATAACTTTGTCCTTACCGACCTTTTACCGACCATAAATTTTGTCGATGATACATAGTTTTAATTTTTTGATTTAAAATTTAATTGCTAAGTCATTAATACCTACATTTATTCAAAACTCTATCAATTTTTGAAGCAGAGATAATTGCAAGCATAAATTCAATAAAATTTGTTCTCTTCTTCTGAATATAAATAAGTTTTTCTTTGTTCTTCTCCTTCAAAATGTTTATATATATCTCTATCTCTCTGAATTATATATAGACAATCGGATTTTTGTTTTTTCAATATCCGGGTATTAGGTTATTTTATTTCTCCTCCAAATTTCTTCATTTTTGCTTCATTTTTTTAACCTAACATGATTTTGACTTGACATAATTAATTAAACTATAAATTTGCAATTTAATCTTTGTTCTTCTACTATTTGGATTTTTAGGATTTTATTGATTTTGATTTCAATTATAGAATGTTTGCATCCAGATAATCTTAATGTTAATGGCTTATATTTATATAATCATATGACATTATGCATAAATGTCTATACTTTAATATATATATATATATATAATGATTAATGGTAAATCAAACTTTTATATAATGTTAATCTTAAATGTCTAAAACAGTATATATAAACTTTTATATATTTATATAATCATATGACATTATTTATAAATGTCTATACTTTAATATATATAAACGTATTGCATTATAAATACACATTGATATGTTTATATAAACATATAATGTTATATATAAATATTAATATATATGTATTAATGTTTATAAATATCTATACAACATTTACATTAAACTATCAATTTTTATATTTTTTTATATAACAATTATGTAAATTAATGATTATACAATTTTGTATATATATATTACATATTTTTTTATATAAATATAGAATATTTATAATGTTTATCTAAATGTGATATATTTACTTTATATTATTTATAAAGTGTTACAAATAAATATAATAATATTTAAGTAACATTTATAAAAATATTTTATTCACAAATATTGTATAGATACACATGTTTAATTATATAATTATATGCCATTTTATATAAAAATATTTATAACTATATTTATAATAAAAAAAATTATTTTTATAAAAAGATTTTTTTGCTTCTCTCTCAATTCTAGAGAGAGAAAGTGTGTTTCGTAGAAAGCGAAACTTCATT
This sequence comes from Sapria himalayana, assembly GCA_029783825.1. NCBI lineage: Eukaryota > Viridiplantae > Streptophyta > Magnoliopsida > Malpighiales > Rafflesiaceae > Sapria > Sapria himalayana. The sequence continues at coordinate 113,343 of JAREIK010002431.1, read as the reverse complement.
GTTGAAGCTTGCAAGCTTGAGTTATCGAGAATTTTTCTAAGATATTCAATAAAAAAATCGTGTGCTTCGGTTATTAAGGAAGCCGATATGCTCAATCCCATTTATAGTATGAAAGAGGAGGCACCGGTAGTTTGCTTCTCGAAAGAGCATATCGAGAAGGTTACTGCCCCATTCAATCTTACACTCCTCGGCAAATTTTCTCACGGGAATCCTGAGTTCAAGGAAATATATGCGTTTTTTGAAGCCTTGAAGCTACGAAAGTCGGTAAGGATTGTGTGGTATGACGCAAAACATATAATGATACAAATTAAGGAGGAAGAAGATTTCCTTCAATTATGGTAACGTGGGTAGTGGAATATCATGGGATATCCAATGAGGATGTTCAAATGGACACCCGAATTCAACCCTAAGGAAGAATCTGTATATGCCTTGGTTTGGTTTTCTCTGCCTCATCTCCCATTTCATCGATTCTGTAAGTTCTCCTTATTCCATAATGCTAGATGTGTGGGTAAGCCTTGGATAATGGATGAAGCTACGGCCTACATTACAAGGCCGAGCATGGCAAGGGTGTGTGTGGTGGTGGATGTTTATGCTTCTATTCCGAATATAGTGTAGGTGGGTAGTGGACACTCAAGTGTGCATTGGCAAGAAATAATTGCTGAAAATCTTCCCCAATATTTTATAAACTGTAAGAGACTGGGTCATCCAGTTTTGAATTGCATTGTTAAGGGAGGGGGAAGAGGGATAGGCCGAACAAATTTGAGGGAGAGGGGGGAAATTGGGCTAGAAGAAGGCAAGAGGATAAGGCAAAAGAGGTGAGGGCAGAGGAGGGGCTGAAGAAGGGTTTAGGCAGTGGGGGGGGGGGGGGGGGGGGGGGGGAGGAAGGGTTGGGACGGAGAGAGGCAGCAGTAGGGGATGTAAGCAGTAGGGCAGAAGAGTTGGGGGGAGGGAATGAAGAAGGGGATTGTGAGGAAGGTAGGAGAAAGATAATAGAAATAAAGAAGTGGCTAAATAAGGGGGTTAAGGAGATGGAAAGGGCAGGAAGGATGGGTTTTGGGAAGAGAGACAAAAAAACAGAAATAGAAACTAATTTTGTAAAAGAAATAATAAATTTTAATAGGGAGGAAGATGACCTCCTTTCGAAGAAAGGAACCGAGGCTAAAAGCTGGCCCATTATGGATAGGCAAAAAGAAATGCAAAGTCTAGGCTTGACATTGACATAGGATGACTCAAAAAGATTGGGAGGAGTTACCGAATAGTAGAGACAACGCAATAGAGGAATTAAAATTGATTAGTTTCCAAATAAGTAAATTAAAATTAGTAAACAAAAATTAGCAGGCCAAATCAAGCATATACAAAAGTTCAAAAAATATGAAAAAATATTTATTTATGTATTATCAGTCAAGATGCATAACCAGAGCGCAGGTCAGACCTAATAATGTACAATAGTTTATATTGGAACATAAGATGAGTAGGAAATACTCCATCGATAAATAGAATTAAAAAATTAATTAAAATTCATAGTATTATAATTGTAATAATAGCGGAACCTATGGTTACTAAGGATTCTTTAGATTTATATAAAAAGAAGTTAGGTCTAGAAAATGCATTCTCTTATAATAATGGTTAGATATGAATGTTATGGAAAAAGAAAATTGATATACAAATTATTTCAAAGGCGGATCAGATCATTAATTTTAAGCTAAAGAAAAATATTGATCCAATTATATTGGTGGTATATACCAGTAACTCGAAAGAAAAAAACAAAGATTTATGAAGTGAAATGAGGATGATAGATGATAAAAATACTCTATGGATTATATGAGGGGACTTTAATGTAATTTGAAATGGTAAAGAAAAAAAAGGATGAAACTCGCCTGACCCCTCAGCTATAGTTCAATTTAATGAGGTAATTAATAACATAAATCTTATGGAGGCTGAGTAATTGGTCCTAGCTTGACATGGTGCAATAACTAGAAAACTAGAAGAAGGATTTGGTCTAGACTTGACCATATTCTCTATAACATTAAATGGGTGGACTACTATGGAGGGGTGAGTGTGAACACTTGAGCAGAACATGCTCAGCTCACCGCCCCTTTCTTCTGAGATTTAAAGTTAGAGAGGGAATAAATAAAACTTTTAAATATCAAAACATGTGGGGCTTGCATAAAGAGTTTGATGGAATAGTAAAAACTCATGGCTAGATCCAACAAATTGGAATCCCATGCAGGTTCTAGCTATATAACTACGTAGGTTAAAATTTGAACTTAGTAAGTGGAATAGAGAAAGATTTGGGAATATAAACAAAAATATTCAGGATACCGAATCTAAAGTATGTAAATGAGAAATAGAGCATGAGAATAATCAAGATGAGTCTTCTAAAATTAATTTAAATAAAGTAAATGCAGAATTAAAATTATTGCTGCATATGAAAGAATTTTTTTGGAAACAGAGAGCTAAGGTAATGTGGCTTAAGGAAGGGGATAGAAACACTAAGTTTTTTAATGCAGTTGTAAAATTAATAAACCAAAGACACGAAATAAAAGGTATCAAAAATGATATGGGCAAGTGGATAGACGAGGAAGGAGAACTTAAAAAAGTTTTGGAAGATTATTTTAAAAGACATCTTAGTGGTCCCAGCCAACAAAGGGATGATTCCTTAATTCGACAAATAGACAAAAGAGTAACTGAAGAACAAAATAAACTACTAGAAGAGTGCCCCAGTGAGGAGGAGATAGAATCTGTAGACTTTAGTGGAAATAAAGACAATTCAGCGGGTCCAGACAGATAGAATAATGGTTTCTACAAGCAAACATGGAATATAATAAATAAAGAGCTGACAACCATAATTGATTGGGTTTTCGTAGGAGCAGAAATCACAAATTCACGGGCCAGCTCATATATTTTACTGATACCCAAGAAAGGTAATATGCAAAAAAGTGAAGATTATAGACCTATAAGTCTATGTAATTTGGTGTATAAAATTTTAACAAAAGTCATGCATAATAAACTAAATAGGGAAATTCCCTCCATTATTTCGGTAGAACAAGCAGGATTCGTTAAAAATAGATTAATGATGGAAAACATTAATTTAACTGTAGAATTGATGAAAGAAATAGGGGCCAAAGTTAGGGGCCATATTGTTGTTAATGAAATTAGACTTGTTTAAAGCATTTGACAGAGTGGAATGAGATATTTTTTGCTACACGATGAAGAAAATGAGATTTTTAGAATTCTGGATAGATCTAATATATAGATGCTTCTCTAACACATGGGTAAAATTTCTAATTAATGGTGAGGCATTTGGGGAATTTAAGCATGTTAGGGGACTTAGACAGGGGGATCCTTTATCACCATTATTATTTAATATATATATATATATATATATATAATTGTTAATAACAAGTTTGAAAGGAAAAATGGAGGGTAATATTACTAGCTTTTAAAAACCTAGACATACTCCGAATGTAAGCTGCCTAGCTTATGCGGATGATTTAATTATCTTTACAAATGCCAGAAGCAAATCATTGAAGAATATGATGAAGTTATTTCACAAAGTAGTGGAAGAAACAGGGCAACAACTTAATAAAAATAAATGCCAATTTGTGGTTTCAAGGAAATCACCTGAAAGGAAAATTCAAAGAGTAAAAATAATTATAGGCTTTGATCAGAGTGAATGGGCATTAATGTACTTGGGTTGTCCTATATACGAGGGTAGACTGAAACAAGAATATCTAACATTTTTAATGAATAAATTAAGAGGTAATATAGTGAAATGGAAGGAGAATATATTAAGTATGGCGGACGAATCACATTAATTAAACATGTCCTCCAAGGAACTATAGCACACATCTTAATATCCTTACAACCACCAAAGAAGATATGAATAATTAGAAAAGGAAATGGCTATTTTTATAGGTAAAAAATCAGGAAAAAATAAGCTACATTGGAAAAATGAGAAGATATATGCTGTTAAATGAGAAAATGGGTCTAGGCTTGAATAAATTAAATGATATGGCCAAGGCTTGGGCATGTAAGAAATGGTGGAGGCTCAAGCAGAATGATAGTCTGTGGGTGAGTAATATGAAAGATAGATAGGCTTAGGAAATAAAACATGTAAGAATCTTGAAAAAGCATCTAGAAATTGGAACATGATGCTTAAAAAACATAATTAGTTGAAAGTAATGCACGCCTAATCAATAATGTATGGAGATGGACCTAAATCCACAGGGAAGTTATGCTTAAAAGTGCAAAAATTTTAGTAAGAAAAAAAAAATCAGTCAAGAAGTTTTTAAGGGAGTCTAGCTGAAAGATACCACAAAAAATGAATGTATTCATGTGGAAGCTCTTATCGAATTCTATTCTCATGGACTCGATAATCAATTAAAGGAATAAAATTAGCTTCCAAGTGTGAATGCTATTTTACTAACATAGAAAGTAGACCATTTATTTTCAACAGAAAAAATAGCAGTGGAAGTCTAGAATTATCTGAGGATAATGCACAGGTAAGCAACAACTTAGAAAATATCAAGGAAAGACTAATGAGATGAAAGATAGTCACACAAAGAATAAAGTATGTAATTGGCTAAGTGATTACATTCTGCACATGTACAGTCTGGAATCTGTGGAAAGCTAGGAATAAAAGTAGGTTGAGGATATTAAAATGCATGCTAAGCATATAATAAAAAAAATTAAAAAAGATTGTTCATGGGTATCAGCAGATTCCCACTAAAATTTAGAAACATGAAAATTGAAGACGAGAAAGAAAGATATGGGGATTACATGCAATTAAGGAAAAAATCTCTGAGTTAGATGGTGTGTTTGGAAAACCTCATTGGGAAGGCTTGCTTTAAACACAGATGGTAGTTTTAACAGGGACATCAGAGATGCAGGGGGAGGAGGGGTGATAAAAATGAGTAGGATAATGTTATAAAAGCTTATACAATGAACGAAAAAGAATCTTCAGCCTTGAATGCAGAAATATTAGCATTACATAAAGGCCTTAAAATATGCAAAGAAAACTCTTACATTAAATTATGAATACATGTGGATTCTAGTATACTGGTGAATATGATATGAATAAAATAGAAATGTGACAGTATGAAGAACAGATAGAGACAATTAAAGTCTTTTAACCGACATAAAAGGGGAGATTAAGTAGATATATAAGGAACCGATGCTGTAGCAGATAATTTAGCCAAAAGAGGACTTTAAGAAGGGATTACAAGAATTTGAGGGATGATATACTAGAGAAATATAAAGGCTTAATCATATTAGATAAATTAGAATTTCGTATATTAGAATTCAAAAAGTAGTCTGATCTTTGATCTCCCCGGTCCTGTGGGGTAATTATAAATATTTATTGTCTGCTTTGGTTTTTAGGTTACAGGTATAAGTAAGATGAAAGGATATGAAAATGGCTATGACAAATGGTATCTATATTAAGTAGTACATTAAACTATTCTTAATGTATTTTAAAGTGCAGGGACGACAAAGCAATATAAGGCAGAGAGTGAGGTTGCCAAATTAAATTAACACCATCGGCCAGGAGGCAATTAAATTATATATACCTATTTTCTATGATTTGGCTTGTGGTGCAGGGGAGACAGTCAAATGCATACATTATGCAAAGAAGGTTAGGTGAATATGAAGGAAGTCAAGTTTTATTATTCATGAAGATAGATAAAGCTACAACTAGAAGCAGTATCAAATGCATGCTTTACTTATTTTATGTTTAAGTGTAAAAGGGGTTAAAGGCTGTAACAGAGGCATTTATTATGTTATGCTGATTTAAGTGTAGGGCATGAGGCAAAGAGGCTATTAGCATTAAAATAGTACAAGGGTAGTGAAGGGATTTGCTACTAGTAGATTAGTAGTTTGTGTTCTTTGCCTTGTGTCTATTTTGCAGGGTCAAATGCATAGATAATAGAAGGCTGAGGATGAAAAAAATATGGACAAAATAGTAGAAAGGCTGCCAACATTTTAATCAAAGAAGGATGATAAGGTGGCATATATGATAAAGGGGCCAAAAAAGGCATAAGGGACAGAGCAATAAAAAGATAAAAAGTCGAGCTTCAAGTAAAATAGTAGATTGTATAGAATCAAAGTGAAGTGATGCATTAAAGATAGGACAATAGATTCACTTTAGCAAAATGTGTATTGTTTATTTATTTATTCAATGGTGTAAAAGGGGGAAAAGGGTAGTTCTAGATTGTAAAAATGGTATTCCTCGCCAAAGAGAGGGTTTATTAATAAAATAAACTTTTCAAAAAAAGTAAACTATTTTTATAACTATATTATAACTTTACATAACTAATTTTTAACTATATAATAATGTATAACTAATTGATAATTTTATATAACTATATTTCTATAAAAAATATACTTATGTATACTAATATATAACTATATATAATTAATTTTACTAATGTATAACTATATAAATGTATATATAATTATATTTTAATACATACATATTTTATAACTATATGATATAACTATATATAAATATTGTATAACTATTAACACTCTATATAATTAAATATAACTATTTGTAAATATATATAC
>JAREIK010002431.1:36626-100209 GCA_029783825.1 Sapria himalayana | reverse complement strand
AAGCTACTTCGAACTTTATCAAATAATATCAAATATAATCTATTTCTATAAAAGAATCTATGTTATTTTTAAAAAATAATAGCTGTCTTTGAATCAATATCATCAGATGATATTGAAAAGCATTATATATTGTTAAATATTATTATATAGCTTCTAAAAATTTTATTCCATTAAATCTGCATGTTTGATAACTGATTTGTGTTGACTCTCTTTGGTACACATTGAGTATTATCAAATATTATAAAGAAAAAATCTAACTTATGAATAAGTATTGAAATTTGTTAAGTATCATCTAATATCTTTATATATCTCAGAATTTTTAATAATGGATTTACATCAATCAAAATAGAATCATTGTTTAAACAAAATTTTCACATAAGTATAAATTAAGAAAAATTAGTAGAACATCTATTTAATGACATTAGTAATCATATTTTTTCATAAAGAAATTATTTGTGATGATTATTTATGAAAATATAGTTTGTCTCATGGTATAAAAAATGAGAAATTGTGATTAGGGTCTTGTAATATATATATATATATAATGTGTGTGTGTGTGTGTAGGAAGCTCGGATATTAATAACTAGTATTGAAATATGGCTCAATCCCAAAACTATTTGGGTTTATTATGGGGATTTCAAATTTATAATTATAACATATAAATAGTTTTTTTTTATTTTTATGAACCTTTACTATTTTAGAGTGGAATTAAATAAATAGCGGCCATGTATACACAAAAGTTGCCCACATTGATGATAAAAATTAGAGGCCGATCGAAATAATTTTATAGTATATTCATAGATGTAATACACAATGCAGACCACGCATCATCACAAATAATTATACCTAGATACACATTGCTTAAATCTAATACCACATAATACAAAACATAAATCATAAAAACCATATCTGATTTAACCATTCATAAATGAAGTAAATTAAAATAGAAAACACCTGGATTACTCAAGTATTTTTCAGAAGAAATTAGAGCAAAAACAATGGTTCATACTCAGCACACCGTGAGCAATATCGCATGCTCCACATCAAGCACACCTCAAGTAAAAAACATTAGCAACACTATCTATACACTCATTGAGTTTTTCATCAATTTTAATTTTGCTGAAATTTAAATGCTAATTCTAGTACATATTTATATATAGTGTAGTATATATATAATTATTGTTACATGTTACATCATATATATATATATATATTATAATAATATACATACTATTGTAATATATTATAAGAGCAACATGTTACCATCGGTATGTGTGTGTGTGTGTGTATTAGTAGAAGTAATATGTTATATGTATATGGATGATAATAAATAGACATTCATCAATGATGAAGATACTACCTAGTAATGAACAGTACACATATGAAGATGATTCAAAATAAGTGTATGATATAGGTATTAATACAATCAATAAAAAAGAAGATAAAATATTATACTAATAGATTCTCGTAAGTCATTTTATGATGCCTAGTCACATTTCATTTGAAACAAAACATAGTCTATTTATTCATAAATTGAGATTCAAGGTATTTAGAGTGAGGAGGGTATAATGAGAACTAAATGGTGTCATACCCAACACATAGTATCTTTACAAATTAATGGCATGTTATTCATCTTAATACTTGATTATGATCATAAATATATCAACTATTGGTTGGAGAATTTATATTAATCACCTCAATCATGGATTGACCAATCAATTGCAATGTTGGACGTACATGATCACTCAGGATACCCAACATTTACTGATTTCTACATGTGCACTTTCTATTCATGTTGTCAATGTTAATATAAGTCTGACTAGTGCAAACTCTAAAAACAACATTCATCAATATAGCCACTAGTAATGATTGACTCTTGGAAATGTTATATATTACCTACTCTTCCTTATGTTTCATTAGAAAGTTACATGTCCAATGATGATGTTCAACACAAAGTTAAAAATTGAAGGACTCAACCAAATTATTTTTTGTTTTATCTCATATATATTTTTGGGAACTCAGACATTGCTCAGTATTTTGGCTCATGTGATATAACCTATGTTATTAGATTTTCCTTAAATTTTCTTAGTTCTTCCTATGACAAATTATAACCATTATTCAACCTAATAAGTGCAAGACTATCAATGGATTAGTATTCTAGTTCATGGGTATTATGTTTAACAAAAATACTAATAAAATATTAATTTAAGTGCCAATAGTAATAAACAAGATTTTCTAGACCAATTAGTCAAGGAATGATATGAATAAGTGTTCGGTGCCTATTGATATAATGATGATATGTGCCTATTATATATAATGATGATATCTTTTTCATCAATAACCCTTTTCATATTTTCTAAAAACAAAGTTAATTATTCTAATTTTTTGAGTTTATCACACATAATACTAAAGGGTGACATATAATTATCAGCTTCATATGAGATTCTAGATATAATGGTCTCACCATAAAAGTCAATCATATGCCACATTTTGATCGTTATATTAGGCCAACAACTCTTAGATAGATATAGAATATACAACAATCTTCGAAATGACAAGTAAATGAATGGGGCAACTCAACAATAGTTGTTGCGTTTGATTTAACAACTCAACCAGTAGTAATTTATAATAATTATATTGAAGTTCAAATATACACTTTGTCAACTTCTCTTTAGCTTGTCATAATTAATTATAGGATAAGCATAAGTATAAGTAGAACACATACTATCTGACAAAATCTTCACATATTTGTTCGGGTTGATACTCAAGAATTGATCTGATGAAATTATTTAAGTGAACATATGCCATATTAGGTTAGATTCTAGACTCATATGAAGCTTAAACCTCCCAACTAAGGACATTAAGTATTTAATATTATGAAAAAATAGAATATAAATGCTTACTCTTTGATTAAGCAATCCAAGATAATCGATCAAGAATAAATGTATAAACATACCTCAAATCAATAAAAAATTAAAACTTAAACCTTGAATTAATTTTAGTTGAATCGGCATCGATAGATAGATAGAATGCGGAGGACTTCGGTTCACGTGTTAGTTATGTATCAAGTCGAGAGAGAAAATGTCTATTTTAAAAAAATATTTAAATTTTTAATTATTAAAACATTAAATAAATAAATAATATATATATATATATATAATGCAAAAATACTCATTAATTTTATTTACTATCAAAATTTGTTCAACAAAATTAATGTGCATGTAGCAAGGTACAAATGAAAAACAAATACCTTACAATTTTTTATTATAATATTAACTAAATAATAAATATATAAATAATAATAAAAAATATGTATTACCTTAAAAAAATATCAAATAGAGACAAAATTAACAAACATCATATAATAAAACATAAATGAAAAGATGATTTGTCATCTAGCTACTTGCCTAAAAGTTATAAAATACTCTTAAAGTTATAAATTATATAAAAATTTATATTTTATGGTTATAAATTTTTAAGAATTCATATTAATTTTTTACGAAGATAATAAGAAATAATTTTAAACGCATAAATTTTCATATTATTTGATATCATTAATAATTTTTGATATACAAAAAATTATTTAAAGTGAGAAGATAATTACAAAAAGTAATATTTATTATTTTAATAAAAACTTAATGTTAAAAGCTAATTATATAAATATTACTTAATTATTTATTTTTTATAAATTTTAGTAGGATTAAGCATCTATGTATTTATTTATAATTACTATTTTATTTTCTTTTAACTTTATTAAAAAATATATATTTTTATTATATTTCAAGATTTTCAAAATTTGTATTATTAATTTTTTTTAAAGTTTTGTATAATCATAAAATTTTTTTAATACTTATAATAATATAAATATTTATTAGTTTATTCGTCAATTCAGATATTTTTGAAAATATTTTCTATTTTATCATACAATGAATTAATTTACATTTAAATTACTAGAAATTTTAATGTATGTTAATTAAATTTTTAAAATATCAAAAAAATTATAATACTTATTGAATTAATTATTTAATGTTACTATAATTTAAATTATTTAGTTTCTTAATTAAAAATTTTAAATAAAATTTTTGTATAATTTTTTAAAAAATTAATACATCATAAAAATAGATATTTTAGTCCTAATTAATAATTTAATTTTTTTGTATTTTTATGTATTTTAAATTAATTATTTATAATATCATTTTTTATGATTCTATGAGGAGAATGTGTGTTTCAAGGATTACTCATTTATAGACCAATAACATACATATAATAAATAAAATTAAATAAAATATTAAAATAAATAAGAAATAAAAAAAATTATATAATTAAATATTGGCTAGGGAAATACCATCGCTAAATCTGTAGCTAAATTATGGATTTTATAAGGTAGGGAAAATTCGTCTTTATATAATGGATTTTATTAGCTCGAGAAAATCTGTCGCTAAATTACAAATTTTATTAGCTAGGGAAATCCTATCACTAAATCCGTCGCAAAATTAAGGATTTTATTTTCTAAGGAAATTCCATCACTAAATCTGTCACTAATTTATGGATTTTATTAGCTAGGGATATTCGCTAACAAAATCAGTAGATAAAATATGGATTTTATTAACAAGGAAAAAATTATAGCTAAATTCATTGCTAAATCAAAGATTTTATTAGCAAGGAAAAATTCATCACTAAATCCGTCGCTAATTCAAGAATTTTATTAGCAAGAGAAAATCCATCACTAATATCATCGCTAAATCAAGGATTTTATTAGCAAGAAAAAATCTGTCACTAAATCCGTCGCTAAATCAATGATTTTATTAGCAACGGAAAATTCATATCTAAATTCATCGCTAAATCAATGATTTTATTAGAAAGGGAAAATCAGTCGCTAAATGCGTCGCTAAATCAAAAATTTTGATAACAAGAGACATTCCGTCTCAAAATCCATCGCCAAAAAAAGAATTTTATTATCAAGGAAAAATCAATCGCTAAATCAAACGATTTTATTAGGAAGGGAAATTTTGTCCCTAAATCCATCGCTAAATCTGTCGCTAAATACGTCGCTAATTACGTCACTATATCCGTCGCTAGATCAAAGATTTTAATAGCGAAGGATATTTTGTCACAAAATCAATCATTAAATCATTGATTTTATTAGCAAAGAAAATTTCATCGCTAAATCAGTTGCTAAAATACATGCTTTAATTGAGCGGAAGTTACAAAAATTTTTCGTCGCTAAATACATTACTAAATCCGTCGCTAAAATTCTCACTTTTTTTGAGCAGAATTTACGAAAAAATTTCTATCGCTAATCCGTCGCTATAACCCCCACTTTTCTTAAGCAGAATTTTCGAATAATTTTCCATCACTAATCAGTCGCTAGTTAGTTGCTATTTTTTTTAATAAAAAAATCATCATTCCCTAGTTATTCCCAAGCTAATCCCTTGTAATTTAGCTAGGGATTGATCACTAGCTAAAATTCCTTAAACTGACATTTTCTTGTGGTGTTCTTCTTATTCTTCCTTTTATTATTCATCTTTTTATTTTTCTCTTTATACTTATTCTTTATTTTCTTTTTATTGTTATTTTCTTTTTATTGTTATTTTCTTATTATTATTATTATATTATTATTATTATTCTTCATATACTTCTTATTCAAATTATTCTTATTATTATTCTTATTATTCTTATTCTTCTTATTGTTCTTATGCTTCTTATTCTTCTTAGTTTTCTAATTCTTGTTATTCTATTTATTCTTTTACGTCTTCAATTCTTCTTATTCTATTTATTATAATAATTTTTCTAATTCTTCTAATTCTTTTTAATCTTCTTATTCTTTTTATTATTCTTGTTCTTCATATTCTTTTTATTTTTCTTATTATTTATTCTTATTATTCATCTTATTCTTCTTATTCAATTTATTCTACTTATTATTATTATTCTTCTACTTATTCTTCTAATTCTTTATTCTTATTATTTATCTTTTTGTTCTTATTTTTCCTATTATTTTTATTCTTCTAATTCTTCTAATTCTCCTTATTTTACTTATTCTTCTTATTCTTCTTTTTTTTCTTATTCTTCTTTTTTTTCTTATTCTTCTTATTCTTCTTATTCTTCTTATTCTTCTTATTCTTCTTGTTCTTCTTGTTCTTCTTATTCTTCTTATTCTTCTTATTCTTCTTATTCTTTTTATTATTCTTATTCTTCTTATTTTTCTTTTTCTTCTTATTCTTCTTTTATTCTTATTATTCTTATTCTTCTATTTCTTCTTATTCTTATTATTCTTCATATATTTTTGTTTTCAACTTTTGAACTTATTTTTCTTAATTTTTTTATTCAACTTATTCGTATTATTGTTCTTATTATTCTTATTATTGTTATTATTCTTTTTATTCTTCTTATTCTTCTTATTCTTATTATTCTTCTTATACTTTATTCTTCTTCACTCTTCTTATTCTATAAATTCTACTTTTTCTACTTATTCTTCTCATTTTTTTAATCTTCTTATTTGTCTTATTCATCCAATTCTTCTTATAGTTCTTATTCTTCTTATTCTTCTTATTCTTCTTATTCTTCTTATTTTTTTATTCATTTTATTCTTGTTATTCATCATATTTTTCATATTCTTCTTATTCTTCTTATCTTATTCTTCGTTTAGCATATTATTCCTTCTAATCTTCTGTATTTTCTTATTCTTCATATTCTTGATATTCTTCTTTTTCTTCTTATTCTTCTATTACATCTTATTCTTTTTATTATTTTAATTCTTCTTTCTCTTCTTTTCCTTTATATTCTTATTATTCTTTTTATTCTTTATTCTTCTTAAACTTCTTATTCCATAAATTTTTTTTATTCGACTTATTTTCGTATTCTTCTTATTCTTTTCATTCTTCATAGCCTCTTTTTCTTCTTGTTTCTCATATATTCTTAAATTTTTTTTCTTCTAATTTTTTATTATTCTTATTCTTTTTATTTCGTCATATTTTTATTAATATTCTTATCAGTCTTATTTTCTTATTCTTTTTATTCTTCATTTTCTTTTTATTCTTTATTATTATTTTTATTCTAATTTTTGTTTTTCTTCTTTTTCTTCTTATTCTTTTTATTCTTCTTATTCTTCTTATTCTTCTTATTCTTCTTATTCTTTTTATTCATCTTATTCTTCTTATTCTTCTTATTCTTCTTATTCTTCTCTATTCTTCTAACTATTCTTATTCTACATATTCTTCTTATTCTACTTATTCTTCTTATTTTTTTTATTCTCCTTATGCTTCTTATTCTTTCTCTTCTTTTTATTCTTCTTATTCTTTTTATTCTTTTAATTCTTTTTATTCTTATTATTCTTATAATTTATTTAATTATTTTTATTCATCTTATTCATTTATTCTTCTTATTATTCTTCATCTTCTTATTTTTCTTATTCTTCAATTCTTTATTTTTATATTCATCTTATTCTTATTATTCATTTTTATCTTTTTGTTTTTCTTCTTCTTCTTATTCTTCTTATTCTTCTTAGTCTTCTTATTCTTCCAATTCTTCTTATTCTTCTTATTCTTTTTATTCTTCTTATTCTTCTTAATCTTCTTATTCTTCTTTTTCTTTTTATTTTTTTTATTCTTCTTATTCTTCTATTGTGTCTTATTCTTTTTATTATTCTAATTATTCTAATTCTTTTTTTTTCTTCTTATTCTTCTTATATTTTTTATTTTTCTTGTTCTTTTAATTGTTTTTATTATTTTATTTCTTTTTATTCTTCTTTCTCTTCTTTTTTTTCTTTTTTTTCTTTTTCTTCTTATTCTACTTATTCTTTTCATATTTGTATTCTTTTTTTTTCATCATATTCCTTTTAATTTTCTTATTTTTCTTATTATTTTTATTCTTTTTATTCATATTATTTTTCTTATCCTTTTTATTCTATTTATTTTTCTTATTCTTTTTATTCTTCTTATTTTTCTTATAATTCTTATTCTTCTAAGTTTTCTAATTCTTCTTATTCAGCTTATTGTTTTTTTTATTCTTATTATTCTTTATCTCATTATTCTTTTATATTTTATATTCTTCTTTTTCTTCTTATTTTTCATATTTTTATTTTTTTTCTTATTATTATTATTCTTTTTATTTTTGTTATTATACTTATTCTTCGTATACTTCTAAGTATTCTAATTCTTCTTATTCTTCTTATTCTTCTAAGTCTTTTAATTCTTTTAATTCTACTTATTCTTCTAATACTACTTATTCTTATAATTCTTCTTATTATTTTTATTGTTCTTATTCTTAATATTTTTATTATTCTTATTATTTTTCTTATTATTCATATTCTACTTATCTTTTTATTCTTCTTATTCTTGTTATACTTTTTATTCTTCTAATTCTTCTTATTTTTTTATTGTTCTTATTCTTCTTATTCTTCTAATTCTTTATATTCGTCTTATTCTTCTTATTATTTTTATTCTTCTTATTCTTCTTTTACTTATTTTTTTTCTTATTCTTATTCTTATTTTTCTTCTTATTCTTCTTATTCTTCTTATTCTTCTTATTCTTCTTATTCTTTTTAATCTTTTTATTCATATTATTATTATAAATCTTTTTTTTCATTTTATTCTTGTTAATCTTCCTATTCTTCTTTTTCTTTTTATTTTTTTATATCTTTTTATTATTCTAATTATTATTATTATTATTCTTCTTCTTCTTCTTCGTCGTCTTCTTCTTCTTCTTCTTCTTTTAAGTCTTCTAATTCTTCTTATCATGCTTATTCTTTGTTTCTTCTTATTCTTCTAATTCTTCTAAGTATTTATTTTTTTTATCTTGCTTAATCTTCTCTGTATATTAATTCTTATTATTCTTCATAATCTTCTTATTCTTTTTATTTTTTTTAATTCTTCTTATTCTAATAATAATTATTCTTATTCTAATCCTTCTTATTCATCTTATTCTTCTTATTTTTAAATTCTTCTTTTTCTTTTTATTTTTCTTAATCTTTTTATTCTTATTTTCTTTTCATTCTTCTTATTCTTCTTTTTTTTTCTCATATTTATTATTCTTCTTATTCTTCTTATACTTTGTATTCTTCTTATTCTTCTTTTTTTTACTTATTCTTCTTTTTCTTCTTATACTTCTTATTTTTCTTATTTTTCTTATTATTTGTATCCTTTCTTATTCTTTTTATTCTTCATATTCTTATTATTTTTTTTAATTTTTTTTTCTTCATATTCTTCTTATTCTTTTTATTATTCTTATTATTCTTATTCTTCTTTTTTTCCTTATTTTTCTTATTATTCTTTTTCTTCTTACTGTTCTTATTCTTTTTATTATTCTTATTCTTCATTTTCTTTATTTTATTTTTTTTATGTAAATTCTTTTTTTTCTTCTTTTTTTTCTTACTTCTTATTATTCTTAATTTAATTTTTATTTTTATTAATTTTTTATTTTTCTTATTCATTATATTTTTCTTATTCTTCTCATTCGTCTTATTCTTCTTATTCTTTTTATTTTTTTATTCTTCTAATTCTTTTTATTCTTCTAATTATTTTATTTATTTTTATTCTTCGTATTATTTTTTTTCTTAATTTTTTTTTATTCTTATTATTATTCTTATTCCTCTTTTTATTTTTATTCTTTTAATTCTTCTTATTCTTCTTATTCTTCTTATTCATCTTATTCATCTTATTCATCTTATTCATCTTATTTTTCTTATTCTTATTATTCATATTATTCTTCTTATTCTTCTTATTTTTTTTATTCTTCTTATTCTTCTTATACTTTTTATTTTTCTTATTTTTCTTATTCTTCCCATTTTTTTTATTATTCTATTTATTTTATTTATTCATAATTTTCTTATTCTTCTTATTCTTCTCATTTTTTTTATTATTCTAATTATTTTATTTATTCATAATTTTCTGATTCTTCTTATTCTTTGTATTTTTCTTATTCATGATTTTATTTTTATTCTTATTATTCTTCTTTTTTTTTCAAGAATAATTTATTATTATATTCTCTCTTTTGGCTGAGGAATACCTTTGATATAAAATAAAGTCAACTTTTACCCTTGTATACTCTTTTATTCTTTATGCTTCTATCATTTGCTAGTCATAAAACATGTATGGAACTAATAAAAATGAGTAGTTCCTCTTGTGGCTTCTCATATCCCATCTTTAATCCTTCTTCCTTTGACATTTAGCATTTGAACTGCTCCTTTAATAATACTCTTGTTCTACATTTGTTATTCTTCATTAACATCTTTTCTCATGGCTGTTTTCCCTTCAGTATAGGCTTTCCCCTTTAGATTGTTGCATTCTACCTTGAAAATCGTTTTGTTTCTATTTATTTCCTTCTTTGCTGCATACCTCAGTTCTTTTCTTTAGCTTCATGTCCATGTCTACTTCTTTCCTCCTCTTTAGTCCACTGATCAACCCTTTGCTGCTCTTTGCCCATGCTCCTCCTTTCTTCTAGTTTGTTGTTACTTTCAGCTTCCATTCCATCCCTTCTTAGGTTCCAGATTTTGGTTGTGCTGATCTTATATCTGCAAAAATGACAGCAGAAAACACATCCATTCCATTCCAACCACGACCCTTCTATTCATATTCCTTTCTATCCCTTCCCTTATATATGCATTGGATCTAACTATAAGTACTTAAATCTCTCATACTCACTCTTCTTCATTTCGATTCATGTTTGACTACTTTTTTTTATCTTCTCTGCTGTATTCCTCCTCTTGTGTTGCATAAATAAACTCCAGACCAATTTCGTATGACATGGGCAGCTCTCTACCCTTTTCTCCTACCCTTCCTTATATTACAAAACAAAATAACCAAACAGAAATATGTTCAAACAGAATAGTCTGAATTTTTGCTCCTTTCTACCCTCTAGACTTTTTTTTGCTTCTGCCTATTATTAGTATGTTGTTCAACATTCTCCTTTCCTACATTCATTCCTTGCTTATGCCATCTGTCTACTATAATTTCTACAAGAAAATCTACAATTTTTACTTTTTACCCTTATACTCCCTTTGATAGGACCCGACCCGGGTACCCTTCCCAGATTTCACAGATGGTCCCACCTGGTGAAATGAACATATATAATACCAAAATATCTCAATTATATAAAAAATCCACAACCACCCAATACCATTACCAACTCAAATTATTATAGGTCATAACCACATGCATACATAATAAGGACTCATATAAGTTCAATACCAATATCAGGATATTCTAAGAGTGTTTGTGAAATTTAGGGGTACAATGAAAATAACGAGTCCAATAAACAAGATAGATAAATGAAGTAGAGTACTATAGTTGTAGCAGACAGAGCGCTGTAGAATCTGGAGCAAGGTAGGCCCTATGATCTGCCTAGACCTAGGGAACAGATTTAAAACTATAAATCTGAGAATATAAATCTCAGTGAGTGGCAAAGTTTTAAGAAAAATACTATTTTATTTTAAAACATTTTTTCTCTCAAGACCTCACTCCCACTATTTTGTAAAGTTCCTCGTTTAAAATATTTCACAAACCCCGACTTTATCAAGCCCAAACAAATGAATTTAATGCTCAAAATCTAACCGACATGACTACTAAGAAAAAAACTATAGTATAAATTTTCACAACACACATATGAATTGTCCACGACACACAATGTTGCAAAAATAACCATAAAAGTACCATAATCATAAGTATTACGGGTTTATACCATATTTAGAAACCAACCATGTACTGTATCACAAACCCATCATAAATTGTTGGTAAGCCTGACCCCATGATACCGTGGCCACTAATAAACATGTGGTTACACCCAACCATCACGTGAAAACCAACAAACCTCTAGATAAACTCGACCATCACGTGGCATCTAACAAACCTCCAGGTAGACCCGGCCATCACGTGGCAACTAACAAACCTCAAGCAACCTGGAAATCACGTGGCACCTAATAAATCTCCGGGTAAACCTGGTCATCACGTTACACCTAATAAACTTCAAAGTAAACATGACCATCACGTGACATCTAATAAATCTCCAGGTGAACATATTCATCATGTGACCACTAATCACATATAATCTTTCCCCCACTCACAAAGTACTATTCCAGCATTACCGTATCATAATCATTTCCTAAATCTCAAAGAAATCCATTTTTTTAAACAATAAATTTTTAAGGTGATTTAAAACCTCAAACTGTGTACCCCAAAAATCCAAATACCACAGACTCATTCATGAACACAGTAAAACTTTCAAATTCTAAAATATTGACAAATTTCACATGAAATGATAACTTGTTTTATATGAAACCGAAAATCATGTTTAAATGGAACCAATCATCTAATCAAAACAATATATATGTAAATTATTAAATCATAATAGATATATAGATATAATATTTCAAATCATTTAAAAGCATATAAACAACTCACAGACTACAGATGATCAGTCCTGCTCCCCTACAGGATCATCTCCCGACTTGACGTGAGCGCCTGTAATACCAATAAAATATCACATAGGTTCTAATAACTAAATCAAAGACATCGAGATGTCTCGAAGGCATTAAAATAATTTTTGGACTAAATTAGACCCTGACAGGCCCAATTATACAGTGTGCCATATAGAGCCAATACCCACAATTGGGGCTTTTTGTCCGGTAGCTCGTTTTTTTAAATTGAACTATCCAATAATTCCTAAAAATATTCAATTTCATTAGTCCAACTCCATTTTTTCCTAATTTGACCAACTGATACCCAATTTCAGTCCGAACTCCTCGCTAATTGCTCGAAACAACCTAAAAATAAAAACCTAACCAAACAACATCCAAAATTTATAAACCACATATCAATGGAAAGCCTAAGAGACCAGGAACTCATCAGTATCATTACCTTGGTCAAACAATCGCAATGGTGGCCAAAAAACTCCATCCGACCATCGGCCAACTTTGTTTTTGTCTTATCTTTCAAATGGTGAAAAATCTACAAAAATAGACCACGAAAATGAGTTCAGGGGGTCTAAAAATAGGGGATAAAAGGTACGACATGGTTGTAAGTAGCCAGAAATGACCGAAAAAGTGGAAAACTTCCAGAGAAGAATTGTGCAGCCACCGGCAGGTTTGCCGGCCAGATTCCGGCGTGTTTGTTAGCGGTTAGCCATGAAATTTTATCGTCGCAATCATCTGGCAGTGGGGCACCCATTGGTCTGGCGCATGTTGCCGGTGGCCGGCCGGTGATGGATAGTTTGGTCCCATCTTACATGCTGTGCAAAATGGCCAAACGACTCAGTTATTGTTCCCAGTTTGGAGAGCTTCTAGCCTAGGGTTTGTGGAGCTCAAAAGGTGTTTTGGGAATATTGTTTAATTTGGAATCCCAAAGATATATTTATATAGGGCATAGGGTCATTTTCGGGTAAAATTTCCAGACAGACATAAACATTGCTAAAGTGCTACTATTTAAACTTTTTGGGGCTATAACTTTTTATCCAAAAGTCAAATTATGCTGTTCTGCTAGTATATGAACTCATATAAATGAGACATACGAAATGATGTCTTAGTAAACTAAAAATTACTCACTTGAAAAAGTCAACTTTGACCCACACACTAAGTATTAGTCAACCCTAGTCAAACTTGATCGAACTTGGTCAAACTTAGTCAAGCTTGGTCAAACATATTTAAAAACTTGTATTATTTGGTACGGGTCATTACAATCTATCCCCCTTAAAGAAAATTTCATCCACAACATTCGTACCTGAGTCATGGAAGAGATGAGGGTACCGGCTCCGCATCTGGTCCTCATGCTCCTAAGTCGCTTCCTCAACTAGATGGTTTCTCAAAGGGACTTTCATTGTTTGTTCTTAATAGGATAAGTCACCCCTTAGCTCAATATCTAGTGCCTCCAACACATGTGAGGGATCTAAGTTGTATTTGCGTAGCTTGGAGATGTGGAAATATTATGGAATCAAGAAAGCTCCTCTAGCAAGTCTATTCTATAAGCCATTGGGTCTATCCTTTCAGCAATCTCAAAAGGTCCAATGTAGTGAGGACTTAACTTTTCTCACTTTTCAAAGCGTACCACGCCTTTCCAAGGAGAGAGCTTCAAAAATACTCGATCTTCAACCTAAAACTCAAGATCTTTCTTTTGCTTGTCCGCATAGCTCTTTTGCCTATCCTGAGCTACTTTCAACCTGACAGGTGTAATATTAACCTTATCCACTATCGTTTGTACAATCTCAGGGTCTAGTAACTTCCTTTCACTAGTCTCATTCCAACATAATGGAGTGCGATGGCGTTCCCCATACAACGCCTCATAAGGTGACATCTCAATACTTAAGCGATACCAACTTGTCACACACTGAATCCCACTGGTGTGGGTTATATTATTATTTTACAACTTGAGTCTAAACTTTACTTGAAGTAATAACTTGGAAATGAAAATAAAACACTTCTCCAGGTCTCCAAACATACACACATAATGGTACAGAGTTAATTCCTCAATGTACCCAATCTATACACTTATACTTGATTACAATAATGTTTACACAAGTTCCAAAACTAGTGGCTACATAAGACAAATATACAATATTCCACAAAAGATATCAACTATCCAAATATATAGTGAGATATCTACATAACACTAAATATTCATCAAAATCTATGCTCAACCACCAACAAACTATGGTTGACATACAATCTTTCCATCCTCGAAATGTCTACAAGTCCAACTCTCATGTCACGCAGCTAGTCTCATACCTACATCTAAGGTGGAGGGAAATAATGGGGGCGAGTTAGACAACTCAGTAGTGAATCCCTTAACAAGCCATGCTCGTAAAACATTCCACTTTATACATAATTCAAGATATCCCAAAACATGAGCATTTTACAAAAAATAGGTTGACGATGAAAACACATGAATTCAATACTACCACCATTTCATCCAGTCATCAGTGACTCTTTTGGGCTTTCACTTAGGGACTAGCCGATCATCCCTAAACAATGACAAACTGTTGGAACTTACCACCTAAGGACATGCCCACATCTTATATATATATATATGTGACCTTTCTGGGAAGACAACCCAAGGACTAGTCATTGTTCCATGTTCACTACATCAATCCAGACTCTCACACAGTCTCATACCCATGTCATGCTTTAAAATGATTTCACAAAGCATTCAACCACATGGATATTTAAAAGAAACATCATGTACTAGTTAATTTAAGAATTCCATAGGTATAAAATATCACATTTGTATATATATCATAAGAAAACCACACAGTCCAATCATGGAATTGTACAGAATTTTTACAAAACGTCAACCATGGTACAAGCAGAAGAATGTTACAAGATCCCCTACCTTCCATGGATTCAAAAATCTGCAAGTCTCCCAAGGAAGTCAAACCCCAAGGCTACTCCAATGATTTGCAAATAATAAGTCATAAGATTTCTTTAGCCTCTCACAATTTGTGTCACATAAAAAAAAATTACTCAAGTGGTTTATTACATATCACCAAACTACTCATATATATTCTTATACCTTCCAGCATAAAACTTATTCCCCCAAGTGCACTCCCTATTACACTTACCCGGATCAACATTTAACACCAATTATTAGGGTTACACAAACAATGCACTCAACACAAAACACTTCTTGTATTCTTATTTTTATATTACTTATTTGAAGATAAAGTGCTAAGGCTTTTTTTTTAAATTGGGATCAACCAATTCGGATGACCCAAACTTGCGATATGTTCTACACAACATAGCCCCACTTTTAATGAATCTCGGGGTCTACTGGGTTACGAATTTGGATACACATATTTCAGGGATATTTGTGCTACTTGAAGTTTAGTTTACACAGTCACTTGAATCACTCAATTTAGAGCAGAAATGATTAAGTTATGGCCAAAATACTAACACTGTACATAACAGAAAAATCTAGCCCACGAAAATTCCCAGAATTTTTGATCTTTCCCCACTTTTTCCATAAGTTTCCAACCAAATCAACCCCAATACTCAAGCACACCCAATGCCACTCTATTCAACCTGAAACATTTTCTAAACCATATCTTAATAAGAACCTAGGGTTTGCCAACTCATCACTCAACCACTCTAAGGTAAGGATGAAACACTAACTTTCAAAAAAGAGTGAAATCCATAAATCATATCCCTCTATGCAAAATCCATTCAAATCCTTACATAATTAACCAAGGATTAGGGTCTTACCATCCCATATCCTTCAAATCTAAGGTTATAAGAAGTTTCCACAACCAAACCATAGAAATAGATTCATTTTACAAGAATCAAACCAAAAACCCTTACCTTTTTGGTTCAAACTCATTTCCTAGTCAATCAATGAAGTGATCTTGTTATTTTTAAAACCCCTTCTATGAAGTTACGGTAATACCTCGCTAATCCTAAAAAACTATGCACTTCTGTCACCGTAGTTGGTTGCTCCCAATTTTCCACTTCTCCTACTTTTTGAGGATCCACATTTATGCCATCAGCAGAAACTACATGTATGAGAAACCCCACTCGACTCAACCAAAAATTCACATTTGCTGAACATGGCATACAACCGGTATTGCCTTACAGTCTGCCACACCAGACCCATATGTCTCTCATGTTCTGACTCACTTCTCGAGTACACCAAGATGTCATCGATGACTGACCTAAGTATGGACGGAAGACCCAGTTCATAAAATCCATGAAAGCCACTGGGGCATTGGTAAGTCCAAAAGACATCACTAGAAGTAGAAACTTATAATGCCCATATCTCATCCTGAATACTATCTTGGGAATGTCTGATTCCCTAATCATTAACTGATGGTACCCTGACCTCAAGTCAGTCTTGAATAACACTCTTGTACCCAGGAACTGATTAAATAGGTCATCAATCCCAGGCAAGGATATTTGTTATGAGCTCTATTCCAAGAATAAATGAAACATATTCAATTCCAAGGATAAGGTTAGGAAGGTATACAAAATACTGGATGAGTTGCATAGCAATTTACAACTCCTATGAATTCAGGAACCTAACCTCTGATACCAAGCTGACATGACCTGACCCGGATACCCTTCCTAGATTTCCCAGTTGGTCCTACCTGGTGAAATGAACATATGTAATACCAAAATATCTCAATTATATAAAAAATCTACAACCACCAAATACCATTACAACCCAAATTAATATAGGTCATAACCACATGCATACATAATAAGAACTCATATGAATTTAATACCAAAATACCAGGGCATTCTAAGAGTGTTTGCGAAATTTAGGGGTACAATAAAAATAACGAGTCCAATAAACAAGACAGATGAATGAAGTAGAGTACTACAGCTATAGCAGATAGAGTGGTGTAGAATCTGGTGAGAGGCCCTAAGATCTGCCTAGACCTAGGGAACAAATCTAAAACAATAAACGTGAGAATATAAATCTCAGTGAGTGGCATTATTATAAAGAAAATAATATTTTATTTTAAAATATTTCTTCCCTCGAAACCTCACGTCCACTCTTTTGTAAAGTTTCCCGTTTAAAATATTTCACAAAACCCAACTTTATCAAGCCCAAACAAATGAATTTCATACTCAAAATCTAATCGACATGACTATTAAGAAAAAAACCATAGTATAAATTATTCACAACACACATATGAATTATCCACAACACACAAATCAAGCATAAAACATGTATGACAACCATGTCACAAAAACAACCATGAAAGTACCATAATCATAAGTATTACAATATTATACCTTATTTAGAAATCAACCATGTACCATATCAAAAACCCATCATAAATCATTTGTAAGCTCGACCCCACGACACCATGGCCACTAATAAACCTATGGTTACACACGTCCATCACGTGACAACTAAAAAACCTTTAGGTAGACCCAGCCATCACATGGCATCTAACAAATCTCTAGGTAGACCCGAGCATCATGTGAAAACTATTAAACCTCCGGGCAAGCTCGGCCATCACGTGACACCTAATAAACCTCTAGACAAACCTGGCCATCACTTGGCACCTAATAAACCGCCGGGTAAACTTGGCTATTATGTGGCACCTAATAAACCTCCAAATGAACCTATCCATTACGTGACCACTAATCGCATATAATCTTTCCCCCACTCACAAGTACTTTTCGAGAATTACCATATCATAATCATTTCCCAAATCTCATAGAAATCCATTTTTTAAACAATAATTTTTCAAGGTGGTTTGAAACCTCAAACCACATACCCCAAAATTCCAAATACCACAGACTCATCCATGGACATAGTAAAACTTTCAAATAGTTAAAATATTGAGAAAATTCACATGAAATGATAACTTATTTTATATGAAAATAAAAATCATGTTTGAATGCTACCAATCATCTGATCAAAACAATATATATATGTAAAGTATTAAATCATAATAGATATATTGCTGGGCAATTACGCTTCCACGGTGGTGATTTTAAGATACAGAAGACAACAAGAACAATAGGAAATCAAGCTATATATATCAAATCCAGCAATCTAACAAGGTAGAATAAAAAACGAGAAATAAAACACCAGAAATAACGTGGTTTGCCAGTCGCTCAGTACGACTAGCTACATCCACCAGAAAATACTTATGTATTATAGATTAAACCAACAAAAAAATCATCTTACATTATGCAGTGCAGAGCAGTCGTGATAAATCATGTAGAGAGAGAGAGAAGAAGACGATGAACAGTTCCCTGGGTCCAAAAATAGTAACCCGAAATTAAAAAATACAAAACATTTTATAATAAATAATTCTCCGTTAATTTAACCGGAGCATGTCGAATCATGGGACGGGTCAATATCTGCTCCAAAAATTTTGGCTCACTGACCGGACAGCGAGACCTCTATTATTTTGCTACTACTACATCCCTAACCTTTTAATATTTACTTTCCTACACTTACATGAAAATATTTAAACAAAAATAGAAATATTTGGTTATACAAATAAATTATCAAAAAACAAATTACATATATAGCATATATCGATATAATATCCCAAATCATTTAAAAACATATAAGTCACTCACAGATTGCAGATGATTAGTCCTACTCATCTCTAGGATCGTCTCTCGGTTCGATGTGAGTGCTTGTAATAACAATAAAATATCACTTAGGTTCCATTTACTAAACCTAAGACATTGGGATGCCTCGAAGGCCTTAGAACAATTTTTGGAACTACGAAACCTACTAAATTGGGCCCTGACAAGCCCAATTATATAGTGACTTATACCCATAATTGGGGCTTTTCATTTGGAATCTTGTTTTTAGAAATTGAAATGCCTAATAATTCCCTAATAATATCCAATTTTATTAATCCAACTTTAATTTTACCTAATTTGACCAACTAATACCCAATTCCAGTCCAAAATACTTGGTAATTACCCTAAACAACCTAAAAATAAAAACCTAGCCAAACGATGTCCAAAATTTACAAACCACATATCAATAGAAAGCCCAAGAGACCAGGAACTTATTAGTACCATTACCTTGGTCAAATGGTAACTTTGGTAGCTGAAAAACTTGATCAGACCATCGGCCAACTTTGCTTTTATCGTATCTTTCAAACAATAAGAAATCTGTAAAAAGGAACTACGAAAAATAAGTTCAGGGGGTCCACAAAAGGAAGGGGGTGAGAGATATGGGGTGGCCAGAAGTGGCCAGAAATGGCTGAAAAGTGGAAAACTTCCGGTGAAGAATGATGCAGCCAATGGTGGGTTCGTCGGTTAGATCCCGGCACGCCTGATGGTGGTTGGTGGTGAAACTTTTTGGTCGGAATCATCTGGCAGTGGCGTACCCATTTCCATGGTGAGTGTTGCCAGTGACTGGCCGGTGATGCCTCGTCTGGTCCCATCTTCCATGCTGCGCATATGGCCAAACGGCTCACTTGTGTTATTGTAGAGGTGTCAAACGGGCCGACCCGACCAATTTTTTTTAGCATGGGCGTGCTTTCGTGCCGAGCTGGGCCAGCACAGTTACTGTACCGTGATGTGCCTGGCCCAGCACAGTTTAAAAAAGTTGGGCCCGGCACGGTGGGTCGTGTCGTGCCGTGCCTGGCCAGCTCGGGCCTGGCCTGGCCGTACGGGCCAGGTAAAAATTTTTTTTTATAATTTATTTTTTTAATTTTTATTTTAATTATATAAATTATTAAATTATATATACAATTATATATAATGTATAATATTATATATTTATAATATGAAAATTATTAAAATTTATTAAAATTACAAAGATAAACTTTTTTTTATAAAGTAATATAAAATTAGTTTATAATTTATTAGAATTATATAATAGAGTTATAAATTTTTAAATGAAAAATTAAAACAAAAAAAATAAATAAATCAATAAATTATGTTAAAAAAAAATAAAAAGTAAAAAAACATAAGCAAAGCAAATAAAAAATGACAAATCAGCCATTAGATACCGAAGGTCAGAACCAAACAAATTAAAGTTTCAATGTAACATATAAATAAAGCATACAATCAATAAAAAATAAAACATCGAAATCAAAAAATAGTAGATCATCATTAATCATCAATCGGCATATCATGAGCATCATCAGCCGCAACATCAAGATCAATATCATATGGATCATCATCATCAGTAATCAACTCCTCTGCTATCACAGTGGATGCGGCTGCAATCCCTATCCCGGTCCTAGCTCCAGCACGATCATGGATGCTAAACCTCGAATCCTCCCAATCCTTCAAACAAGCCAAGGCCTCAATAATATCTGGACGTAATCTCGATCTCCTATCCGAAATCATATTCACTTCAACAGAAAAAGCAATCTTTAATGCTACGCTCGACACCATAGGAGTCAGTAGATCCCGTGTCATCCTAGATAGCATGGGAAAGGTGGACTCTTATGATTTCCACCACTATAATATATCAAGATTCTTAGTATCAGAATGTGATAGGATTGAGCAGTAATCTGTATCTAAGTACCGAGAAAGCTCGCTCCTATGTGATGGTCCACCACTACGTTTCCCCCTCGCTAGCTGAATGGAAAAATCATCATCTCCGAACAAGGTATCCATGTCCGTAATCACAGTCTCACTACTACCACCACCATACCTAGTATCGTAGTATGTGAACAAGCCAGTCAACTTCTCGTGAATGAACCCTTTAGGTGGCTCTTCCAGGTTCATGCACGAGGAAATGTAAGTCAGGGTATTTTCTACCCCTTCCACCTTAACCCTAGGGTCCATGCATGCAGCGAGGCAATAAAGAGATGGAATGGTGGACCAGTACTTTAAGTACTTGGTTTCCATCTCTACAACCTTATGGCTAAGTGTCGGGTCAGCTCAATACTTCCTAAACATGCTACTAATGTTGCATATGTACCGGAGTGCAATGTAAGTCGTGGGCATATAAACCGACGAAAACATGTTCGTCGTGTCATAAAAAATCTTCAGGAATTTCATAAATGAAATTCTTGAAGCCTAGTCAGTGTCGTCAATAATAAGTTCGTCACTATTACTATTGACGTAGTCACATATCACGTATTCGTATCCAACACATGATTCCAACATCAGGTACGAGTAATTCCAATGATATCTCACAACCTATTGGAATTTCTTCTACTTAAGATTCACAGACAAACAGAGACTACCAAACTCTTGTTGTCTACAATGAGTGCGAATATATTTTAGTGCATTAAATATATTATCCAACGTAGGGGAACACACCTTCATACCCGCTTGAACAATCAGGTTAATCACGTGACACATGCATCTGATATGAAAAATCTATCCTAATGGTGCGTCTCTAATATTTCTAACAAACATGTTAATCGCTACTCCATTATTAGATGCATTATCGAATGTGACACTAAAAATTTTATTTTGAATTTTATATTCCCTAAAGATTTTCATCATACATTCAAAAATGACCAGGCCATCATGAGAATGAAAAATCTCAGAGAATCCTAAAATTTTTTTATTCATAGTCCAATTAGAATCTACATAGTAGCTGGTGAGACATGCATAAGATGATTCATCGTGACTTGTCTAGATATCGGACGTCACGGACACCACTCCACTATATACTATAAATTCATTAATTATTTTTTGTTTTTCTAACTTATATATTTTTTAGTATGTCATTCCTAGATGTGGACCTAGGAACCCTACGATAAGCAGGTTGAAAATATGTCTGCATGATGCGCACTACCCTTGGATCTTCCGAAAGTCTGATCGGAAGACCCATCAATGTGTTAAGTCTGACCATGCCGTCCCTACCCAACTCACTAGACTATATGAAGGGATTAAACTTTGAGACTGAACTCGATCTAGTCTCATAAAATGCAGTGCCAAGTTGGATTTGCCTAGGATCTAATGGACCATGCTTTTTGGTGCATAATTCGGCATGCCTTTTAAGGTTCCCAGTCCCAAATGAACTCTTACATGTTAAAAGTCTCATACAATATTTGCACTATGTCATTTCTTCTTCCTCACCCCTAATATTTTTTTTTTGTTTTATTATATTAAAATGAGTCCAAACTACAAAAATCCTCTTAGTTTTTTGTTTTATAGAAGTGTGGGTTGAGACGACTAGAGAAACGAAAGTTTTGGCAGCATCAGACCTCTGTGTAATATTTTTATTTTCTAAATTTAAATATGTTTCATTAGTATTTGTCATTTTTAGGATTTTTGTTAATCAGAATAGTTATTTAGAGACTTGATGACTGATTTTAAAATGTTCTATTTTGGGTATAGAGAGAGAAACTAGAGAGCGAGAGAGAGAGCGAAAGAAAGTAAAAAAACTTAAAATAAATTACTCGGTAAAAGCTGTGAGGTCGCTCACGTGCAAGGTGCATCACAGTCAAGCTCAAAATTTAAAACTCAAGTTGACATTCCCGAAAATCCAAGCCGAATGCTGAAATCTCGAGTCTCGAGAGAGAGGAGAAAGATTTTTGAGATAGAAAATGTAAGATTTGAGAGAAAAAATGTTTATGAAAAACATAAATGTTATAGAGAAGGGGGGTGAAATTTATAGATTAAATAAAATATTATTTTTTTAAAAAGTCATTTTTTTTATTTTTTTAAGGGATATAATCATGAGGGCCGTTGGATTCTGCCCCCTAGCCGTTGGAGGCGAGATCCAACGGCTGAAATTTAAAATTTTTTTAATTTTTTTCTTCGCCCATTGGGGGATGGGGGGTGAGGAATTGGATCGGCTCGGCGGACAGCGGGTCGGGTCCAATCAGACCCTGCCCGTGGTCTTTTTTGTGGGAGGGGTGAAGTGAGGGGGACATGGGATAAACCCATGCCGGTGTGCCGTGCCACGGGCACCGAACCGGGCTGGGTCAGGCACGGCACGACACGGGTCAGGCACGGCACGGCACGTGCCTTACCCGGGCACGGCATGGGCACGGGCACAGAATTTTCCCATGCCGGGCCGGCCCAGGCATTACCGAACCCTGACGTGCCTCGTGCCGGGCCGGGCCTCTAGCTTCTAACTTAGTGTTTTTGGAGCTCGAAAAGTGTTTTGCGACTAGCGTTTCATTTGGCATCTCAAAAATATGTTTATATAGGGCCTAGGGTCATTTTTGGATAAATTTCCAGACATACCTAAACACTACTAAAGTGTTACTATTTGAACTTCTCGAAATAATAACATTTTATCCGTAAGTCAGATTTGATGTTCTGCCAGTCTATGAACTCATATCGATAAGACCTACATGGTGGTGTCCTAGTCAACCAAAAATTACTGACACTTGATAAAGTCAACACTGACCCACATACTAAGTATTGGTCAACCCTAGTCAATCTTAGTTAACTTGGTCAAACATAGTCAAACTTGGTCAAACATGTTAAAAAGATTGTATTATTTAGTATGGGTCATTACACCCTTACCCTTACCTTTTTATATTTTAATATTTTAGGTTCTCTTTTTCTGTGTTTATTCTATTCGTTCCTATTTTGCCCCCCCCATTTAATCGATCTAGGATCTTGTTTTTCTGCAAGATAACAAATATATGTAATATATGTGCCTTTCTAACTCTTTTCCCCATCCCCATTTATTTTTTTATTTTATTTTAGATTTTTTATTCTGTCGCATAATGTATGGGAATCCTATTCTTTCTAAGTTTATTAAGCATTGATATTTCGTTGAAATGTTTCCCGTGTCAAATTCCTGCATCCCTTTTCTTAATCCTTTCTCTACTAGTTTGTCTAATAGTACATTTTCTCACCTATAAATATGCTTGATTGTTTATTTTATATGTTTTATGTGATTTTTTATCATTCTCACCTCTTCTTCGAATTGCCACATGTCTAATTTATTTGTGGCTAATCTCACTAGGAGGCTTGAGTCTACTTGTATTATGATGTTTCTAAACTTATTATCCTTGCAAATTTGTACTCCCTTTTGAAGTGCTAAAATTTCTACATTAAGTGGTGAGATAGCTTTGTGCTTAAATATGTATACTTTTATGATTCCACTTTATGTGTCTCTTATGATTCCTCCTCATGCCATTCTCATCTCCCTTTTAAAACTTTCATTCATGTTTAAAGCTAATATTCCATGTGTGGGTTTATTCCATGTGAAGCTTTTCATGTATGTTCTTTTAAGCTTTTTTGTTGTGAGACCTCAAATATACTTTAAACTATTATTCTCTTCAGCTTCATTTAATTTTATAGGCCTAACAATTGAAATATTTGATATTTCCCTTTGTATATCTTCTAATATTATTCTTGCTTCCATTTTAACCCCTTCAAATCTACTTTTATTTCTTGCTTTCTATATAGATCAGATTGCTACATGCGGTGTGTGGTTCTTATCCATTTTATCATCCTGAAATTATGCTTTTCCTCTCTCTATTTGTTGATTCTATTTTTTTATGAGGATTCTTTATATTTCATGTTTTATGCCATTTCTAACGAATTCCAGATCTATGTAGCTATTTTCTCTTTTGAGAAAAGGTGATCCGTGTCTTCCATTTTCATGTGACAACATTCACATATCGAGGCCAAATTTATGCCTTTCTTTTGTATATGAACATCCAGTGGGATAGCCTTCGA
The DNA here is from genome assembly GCA_029783825.1 of Sapria himalayana. NCBI lineage: Eukaryota > Viridiplantae > Streptophyta > Magnoliopsida > Malpighiales > Rafflesiaceae > Sapria > Sapria himalayana. The sequence continues at coordinate 75,191 of JAREIK010002431.1, read as the reverse complement.
TAACACTTTCCATTATAATATCTTCATTCTTTATGGGTTTTCATTTTCTCATATCCAGTTGAACATTTCTTGAGTTGTTCCCTTATTCCTTACTAATTTTTTGACATAATTTAGAGTAAAATTTCCTTGAGGATTTAGTGTCCATCTCCATCCGCTTCTTGTCAATTTAGAGTGTTCTTCCACTAAATACCATTGCTCCATCATTTGTTTCCAGGTGGTAGTAGCCTTCCTTGAATTTCTCGAATTGTTGTTTTCTTCTCTATGTTTACCTTTCATAAAGGTGGCCCAAAGGCTACTATCTTCTTTGATTCTCCACCAGTGTTTACATGCCCAGGATCTGGCCATATCTTTAAGGGTGAGCAACCCTAACCCTACTTCCTCTTTTGGGCAACATAAAGCTTCTCATTTTTTCCAGTGGAATTTAGGCTTACCATTTTTTTTACCCCATAGGAAGTTTGCCATTTCCATTTCTAAAGCTTTTATAAATTTTTTAGATGGATTCAAGGTCATTAGAGTATGAGCTATTGTGATGTGAGGAACATGGGATATTAATGTAGCTCTTCCTACCATGCTTAATAAACCCTCCTTCCAACCCATGATTTTCTTTTTTATTTTCTCCATTAGGGGTGCTAGGTATTCATCTCTTAACCTACCTTCAAAAATAGGACAACCCAGATAAGTGATTGTCCTTTTCTTTTGTGTGAAGCCCATAGTGTTTTTGATTCTATGAATCACCCTTTTAGATGTTTTCCTCGACGTTATGAAGTGGCATTTGTTTTTATTTAATTTTTGCTCTGTTTCCTCTTCAAATGCTTGAATGAGCTTCATCATATTTTCTAAGGAATTTTTTCTTGCATTCATAAAGATTATAATATCATATGCATACGCGAGGAATCCTATTATTGGAGTGTTTCTGGGTTGTTTAATTGGTAATATTTTTTGTATACTTAGTCTCTTCTTTATTATTCTTTATAAAAATTTCTATAAAAATATTGAAAAGCAAAGGCAAGAGAGGATCACCCTATCTTAGTCCTTTTGTAGGAGCTAATTCTCGGCCTACTTGTCCATTAATCTACATTTTGATAGAGACACTCGATATACATCCATAAATTAGATCGATCCAGAACTCTGAAATCCCCATTTTCCTCATTTTATAGCATAGAGTGTTCCATTCAACTTTATCAAATGCTTTAGATAAATCAAGCTTCATTACTACATTATGTCATTTGAATTTGGAGTTAAAATCTTGCATCATTTCCACTACTAAATTTATATTATCCACCATTAATCTATTTTTGATGAATCCCACTTGCTCCCTCAAAATTATATTAGGAAATATCTTGCTCAATTTGTTTTGAAGGATTTGGCTATTATTTTATAAGTGGAATTGCATTGACTGATAGGTCTATAGTCCTCGCATTTTTGAGGGTTCTCTTTTTTTGGAATGAGTACAATAAAGGAGTTGCATTGCCAGTTTCATTGTGTGTCCTTTATGCCTTTTATTCTTCTTTTTTGGATTTTTATTTTGGCAACTACGTGGAAGAATTTCATATTTTTATCTCCATCTTTCAGCCAGTTGATTTTCGCCCTTTGTTTCAAGAACATTTTTTTCATGTGTAATCTTAGGTCTTAAGCTAGCTTTAGCTTTGTTTATTTTTGTCCATGTGCTCTCATTTTGATCTTTTTCGTATTCTATTTCGAGCTTTGTGACTTTTTTTTCGACTCCTCAATCTTTCTGTTGACATCTCCAAATACTTCCTTATTTATTGTACTTAGACTCATTTTTAGTCTTCGTAGTTTAGCTACTAAAACTTATGTTATGTTTCCTGGAGTTTCCTCCTCCCATGCCTTCCTGACCACTCTCTCAAAATCTTTGTACCTAGTCTACATATTTTGAAATTTGGAATGTTTGAATTTTTGGTTGATTATTTCAAGTTTTTAGGAGTGGACAGTGATCTTAACATGTTCTGTTCATAGGCCTAATTCCAAGGATCCATAATGCTTCCAACCATTCTACGTTATATAGAACTCTATCCATTTTTAACCATTTTGCTCTCTTATTTTTCTAGTTGTTACACCATGTGTATTTGTGTCCGAGATAATCTACTTCCAATAGTTTTGCTTTGTCAATAGTGTCATTAAAATGAGCCATTGCATCCACATTGGAAGGCCTACCTTCCTTCTTTCATTTGGATTCTTGATAATGTTAAATCTCCACCAGTGATCCAAGGAAACTTTAAGTCTGAGATTGTTTCCATTTCTTACCACAAAATTTTTATTTTTTCTATAGAATTTTTAGTGTAAACTACTATGATTATAGCTTCTGAATGACTATGTAAGTTATGACTAATCATCTGCTTTGAGGCTTGTAGAATATCCATCTTTATCCTATCTTCCCACATAATCCATATCTTATTCTTGGGATTAGCCATATCATTATCAAATCCTAGAATATTTTTGTATATTTCTAATTGATCTTGGTTTACTAGTTGTTCTATTAAGGCTATCATACTTAGGTTATGAATTTTTTTTAGATTTTTCAATCTATTAATTGCTGGTGTGTTGGCTACACCTCTTATGTTCCATATTAAGCTTCTATCCATTAATGTTAATTTTAGCTTGGGCTCGGGTTGTGCATCTCGACTTGTATTGTTTATTTAAGTGCTTACTCTTGTTTCTAGAGCTTTTAGTTATGCTCACTGGCACCTTCTCCATTTTTTCTGCTATGTGCTTTATATCCAAACACATACGCATTAATTTTATTTCTTCCATCACCTCTTCTCTGTGAAGGTGAGTATGAGACCTTTGCATGCTTCGGCATCATCCCTTGATCTATTTAGTGGGCAGTATTGATGCTCCTTAGTATGGCCGAATATTGGACAGCTTTAGAGTCCGATCCTTCTTCAGATAAAAGATCATCTTCATACCCTCTATGCTTCTGTATCATTTTCCTTAATGCTATTCTCCTCTTATTGTTTGTAGCTATCTTTCGACCATCTTTTCTTTTGTATTTCTCTACCCCTTTCTTCCCCTTAACCTTCTCTGCCCATTCTCCCTCCATCTCATTTTGTGTTTCCCCTTCCTCCAACCATATTTTTTTGTCTTCTCCTATTCCGATGACCTCATTTTCATTTTTTATATTACCTTGACATTGGCCAACACTACTTTCCTCTGATGTTGTCCCTCCCTCCCCCTTCTTTTCCTCTTCTGCTGCCTCCAACTCCACAGTTTCGGCATCAACCTTACCCCTCTGCCTTGCCTCTGGATTTTTGTTCTCTCCCTTTCCTACTACTTTCCATATATTGTATATTTCTGAATATAAGTTTGACTACCGACCCTCCCCTTCCTACCCTTTTTTATCCATTTGTTCCTATAAAGTATTCCTACATTTTCATTCATGTTTCTAATTTTCTCTCCCCTACCTTACATTTTGTTTTATCATGACCCATTTTAAAACAAGTAGAAGAAAAACTAGGCATATATTCTGGTAATATTGGCTGCCATAAGCCATGGACATCATCGTTCCCTATCCACACCCTATGTGGCATAGGGAATTGTAAATTGAATTCTACACAGACTCTCGCCATTCTTAGTCTGGTTAAACTAGCTATATCTTCATCCAAGAACATAGGATTTCCAATAGATTTCACAACATAGTAGAGAGATGATTTATTGAATAAATGAAGAGGAAGCTTAGGGATATTTATCCATACCGATGTTATAGTCTTTGTAAATACATTGAACTTAGGAGTCCACTTAAACATGCGCATAGGTAAACCCGATATGTTCCATTAGCACCTCATCCAGACTATGTGGAAGTCTTCTTTCACCTCGAAGTGTAGAAATAGATGTATGCTATTGTATAATGCTAACTTCACCCTAGCTTTCAGCTTTAGCGTGGAAATGAAACCATAAATGTTATCAAATTGAGGTATACCATGTGAGAATTTTCCGATGAGAGTAAGTTTGTGATGCACGGTGAGCTTGGAGATATCTTCCGACGAGAAGTAAATAGCAGGCTCGTCATTTTTGAGTGTAATATTCAGAAGCATAATATCAGGTTTTAGAGAACTTTCGAAAATGACTTCTCAATAGCTAATAAATTATTCTTTTTCCATTTTTGGCTTAGAATTGAGCTTGTCTTGCCCAAAAAATTATGCTTTCTCCCTCTAAAAATGCTACATTCTCTGTAAAGAATTGAGAGAAGTGGGTTTTATAAAAATGACTTCTTAATAGCTACTTTATCTCTCTGAAAATGTTATTTTTCTTATTCTTCATAATCTTCCTATTATTCTTATTGTTCTTATTCTTATTATTTTTCTTATTTTTCTTATTCTTCTCATTCTTCTTATTCTTCTTATTCTTTTCATTCTTCTTTTCTTCTTATTCTAATTCTTCTTATTCTTCTTATTCTTTTTATTTTTCTTATTCTTCTTATTATTCTTATTCTTCATATTTTTCCTTATTATTCTTATTCTTCTTATTTTTCTTATTCTTTTTATTCTCATTTTTTTTATTCTTCTTATTCTTCTCGTTGTTTTTATTCTTCTAATTATTTTATTATTCTTATTCTTCTTATATTTATTATTCTTAATTTTTATTATTCTTATTATTCTACTTATTCTTTTTATTTTTCTAATTCTTTTTATTCTTTTTATTCTTCTTATCCTTAATATTCTACTTATTTTTATTATTCTTCTTATTCTTATTTCCTTATAATTTTTAAATTCTTTTTATTCTTCTTATTCATTTTATTCTTATTAATTTTCTTATTCTCTCATTCTTCTTATTCTCTCATTCTTCTTATTCTTCTCATTCTTGTTATTCTTGTTATTCTTCTTATTATTTTTATTCTTCATATTTTTCTTATTCTTCTTATTCTTTTTATTCTTCTTATTCTTCTAATTCTTCTTATTTTCTTATTCTTCTAATTCTTCTTATTCTTCTTATTCTATTTTATTCAACTTTTTCTTCTTATTCTTCTAATTGTTCTCATTCTTTTTATTCTTTTTAATAGTATATTTATTCTTATTCTTCTAATTCTTCTAATTCTTAATTTTGTTTTTATTCTTATAATTCTTATTATTTTTCTTATTCTTCATATTCTTTTTATTATTCTTATTTTTCTTTTTCTTATCCTTCATATTCTTCTTATCTTTCTTATTTTTTTTATTCTTCTTATTCTTCTATTCTTCTATTCTTCTAATTCTTCTTATCTTTCTTAATCTTTTTATTCGTATAAAGTTTGTTTTTCTTCTTATTTTCTTATTATTTTTATTATTCTTATTTTTCTTATTCTTTTTATTATTTTTATCATTCTTATTCTTCTTTTGTTTCTTATTCTGCTTACTTTTCGTATTCTTCTTATTCTTCTGATTTTTTAATCTTCTTTTTATTCTTATTCATCTTATGCTTCTTATTCGTTTTATTCGTCTTATTTTTTTTTCTTATTATTCTTCTCGTTCTTATTTTTCTTCTGATTCTTCATATTGTTTATATTCTTTTTATTCTTTGTATTCTTATGATTCTTCTTATTCTTCTTATTATTATTATAGTTCTTATTATTCTTATTTATCTTATTATTCTTATTCATCTTATTCTTTTTATTCTTCTTATTCTTCTTATTCTTCTTATTCTTATTATTCTTCTTATTCTTATTATTCTTCTTATTATTCTTATTCTTCTTATTCTTCTTATTCTTCTTATTCTTCATATTCTTCATATTCTTCATATTCTTCATATTCTTCTTATTCTTCATATTCTTCATATTCTTCTTATTATTCTTATTCTTCTTATTCTTATTATTCTTCTTATTCTACATATATTTTTATTCTTCTTATACTGATTATTCTTTTTATTTTTTTTATTCTTCTTATTGTTCTTACTCTTTTTATTTTTTTTTATTCTTCTTATTCTGCTTTTCTTCTCATTGTTCTTATTATTTTTATTTTTCTTTATCTTCTCAATTTCATTATCTGTCTTATTCTTTTTATTCTTCTATTGATTCTTATTCTTCTTATTCTTATAATTCTTCTTTTTCTATATTTTTTAATTATTCTTCTTTTTCTTCTTATTCTTCTTATTCTTCTTATGCTTCTCATGCTTCTTTTTCTTCTTATTGTTCTTATTTTCTTTTCTTCTTATTCTTCTTATTCTTATTATTCTTCTTATTCTTCTTCTTCTTATTCTTCTTATTCTTCTTATTCTTCTTTCTTCTTATTCTTCTTATTCTTCTTATTCTTCTTATTCTTCTTATTCTTTTTATTCTTCTTATTCTTCTTAGTCTTCTTATTCTTCTTATTCTTCTTAGTCTTCTTATTCTTCTTATTCTTCTTATTCTTAATTTAATTCTTATTTTTTATTATTCTTCTTTTTTATTCTTCATAATTTACTTATTCTTCTTATTCATCTTATTCTTCTTATTCTTCTAATTATTATTATTATTTTAATTATTATTATTTTTCATATTCTTTTTATTCTTATTATTCTTCTTATAATTCTTATTCTTCCTATTCTTATTATTCTTCTTATAATACTTATTCTTCCTATTCTTCTTATTCTTTTTAATCTTCTTATTATTCTTATTCTTCTTATTCTAATTATTATTCCTATTCTTCTTATTATTCTTATTCTTCTTATTCTAATTATTATTCCTATTATTCTTTTTCTTCTTTTTCTTTTAATTCTTCTTTTTCTTTTTATTCTTCTTTAATTTTTTTTCTTTTTATTAATCATTTTCTTCTTATTCTTTTTATTCTTCTCATTTTTTTCATTCTTCTCATTCTTCTCATTCTTCTCATTCTTCTCATTCCTATCATTCCTATCATTCTTCTCATTCTTCTCATTCTTCTCATTCTTCTCATTCTTCTCATTCTTCTCATTCTTTTTATTCTTTTTATTCTTAATTTAATTCTTATTTTTTATTATTCTTCTTATTTTTTTATTCTTGATATTTTACTTATTCATCTTATTCTTCTAATTATTATTATTATTATTTTTTCTATTCTTTTTATTCTTATTATTCTTCTTATAATACTTATTCTTCTTATTTTTTTTATTCTTCTTATTATTTTTATTCTTCTTATTCTAAATATTATTCTTATTCTTCTTATTTTTCTTTTTCTTTTTATTCTTCTTTTTCTTCTTATTCTTCTTTATTTTTTTCCTCCCTATTCTTCCTTTTCTTCTTATTATTTTTATTGTTAATATTCTTCTTATTCTAATTATTCTTCTCATTCTTTTTATTCTTCTAATTATTTAATTTATTCTTATTCATCTTATTATTCTTACTATTCTTATTATTTTTATTATTCTTATTATTCTTAGTATTCTTATTATTCTTATTATTCTTATTATTCTTATTATTATTAGTATTCTTATTCTTCTTATTTTTAATTTTATTTTTATTCTTATTATTCTTTTTATTTTGTTATCCTCTTATTCTTTTTATTCTTCTTATTTTTCTTAGTCTTATTCTTCTTCTTATCCTTCATATTTTTCTTATTCTTCTTATTTTTTTTATTCTTCTTATTGTTCTTCTTATTATTCTTCTTATTATTCTTTCCTTCTTATTCTTCTTTCATATTCTTCCTACTTTTCTTATTCTTCTTGTTCTTCTTATTTTTCTTAATCATCTTTTTTTTTATTATTTGTCTTATTCTTCATTTTCTTTTTATTCTCATTAGTTGTCATATTCTTCTCTTTCTTTTTAATCTTTTTGTTTTTTTTCTTCTTTTTCTTTTTATTCTTCTTATACTTTTTTATTCTTCTTATTCTTTTTATTTTTATTCTTCTTATTCTTTCAATTCTTCTTATTCTCCTTATTCTTTTTATTTTTCGTATTCTTCTTATTTTTCTAATTTTTCTTATTTTTCTAATTTTTCTTATTTTTCTTATTCTTCTTATTTTTCTTATTATTCTTTTTCTTCTTATTCTTCTAATTCTTCTCATTCTTCTCATTTTTAACACTACTAAAAATTTCGAAAATACATACCAAATTGCCCACCTAAAACTTGGTCAGTAATTTCTTTCCAAATCACGACCATTTTAGGACCAAAAAAGGGCATCAAAAGAAAATTTTTCTACCAAATTTCCGACCAAAGACTCACAATAATTACCGACCAATTGTTTTTTGATTAGAAATCGGTCTGTAGATTTGCTATCCAATATATTACCGACCATTTAATGACCAAACATATATTATCATTAAAATTGGTTGGAATGGTGAGTTTTTAAATTATTTATACTCACCGACTATTTACCGACCAAATATATAGGTCAATAAATACTTACAAATTCACAACTAATTTAAAGATACAAAGTTTCCAATCAAATTTCTGACCAACTACCGACCATGTATCGCTGACTAAATATATTTGGTTGGATATGGTCTGTAAATTAGGAGTGAATTAGCGAAAAACATTGCTGAAAGATTACCATCCATTTAATGACCAAAAATATATAACCATTAAAAATGGTCGGTAGATGGTTATCCAATATATTTATAACATCATAATTACCGATCAAACTTCCGATCAAATAATTAGGTCGGTAATTACCGACTATTTCACGACCACGATCATACCTACCGACTAAATATTTTTCGTCGAGAATTGATTTGTAAATTAGAATGGAATTAGCGATTGCCTACAAAATACCGACCATTTACTATTCAAGAATATATAACCATTAAAAATGGTCGGTAAAGTGGTTATCCAATATATTTATAATGTTATAATTACCGACTAAACATCTATCCGAATATTTAGATCGGTAATTAATAACCATTTCACGACCAAATACCGACCATACCTACAGACCAAATATTTTTAATTAGAAATTGATCTGTAAAATAGGATGGAATTAATGAATAGAAATTGTCAACAAAATACCGACTATTTAATTACCAAAAATATATAGCCATTAAAAATGGTCCGTAAAGTGATTATCCAATATATATATATATATAACATCGTAATTACTAACCAAACTTCTGACCGAATATTTTGGTCGGTAATTACTGACTATTTCACGACCAAATACTGACCATATCTACCGACTAAATGTTTTGGGTCAGAAATTGATCTATAAATTAGGATGAAACTAGCAAATAGAAATTGTCGACAAATTACCGACCATTTAATGACAAAAAACATATTACTATTAAAATTGGTCAGTAAAATAGATGTCCAAATACTTATAACTTTGTCCTTACCGACGTTTTACCGACCATAAATTTTGTCGATGATACATAGTTGTAATTCTTTGATTTAAAATTTAATTGCTAAGTCATTAATACCTACATTTATTCAAAACTCTATCAATTTTTGAAGCAGAGATGACTACAAGCATAAATTCAATAAAATTTGTTCTCTTCTTCTGAATATAAATAAGTTTTTCTTTGTTCTTCTCCTTCAAAATGTTTATATATATCTCTGTCTCTCTGAATTATATATAGACAATCGGATTTTTGTTTTTTCAGTATTCGGGTATTAGGTTATTTTATTTCTCCTCCGAAATTCTTCATTTTTGCTTCATTTTTTTAACCTAACATGATTTTGACTCGACATAATTAATTAAATTATAAATTTTCAATTTAATCTTTGTTCTTCTACTATTTGGATTTTTAGGGTTTTATTGATTTTGATTTCAATTATAGAATGTTTGCATCCGAATAATCTTAATGTTAATGGCTTATATTTATATAATCATATGACATTATGTATAAATGTCTATACTTTAATATATATATATATATATATATATAAAATGATTAATGGTAAATCAAACTTTTATATAATGTTAATCTTAAATGTCTAAAACAGTATATATAAACTTTAATATATTTATATAATCATATGACATTATGTATAAATGTCTATACTTTAATATATATAAACGTATTGCATTATAAATACACATTGATATGTTTATATAAACATATAATGTTATCTATAAATATTTATACATATCTATTAATGTTTATAAATATCTATACAACATTTACATTAAACTATCAATTTTTATTTTTTTTATATAACAATTATGTAATATTAAATGATTATACAATTTTGTAAATATATATATTACATATTTTTTTTATATAAATATAGAATATTTATAATGTTTATATAAATGTGATATATTTACTATATATTATTTATAAAAGTGTTACAAATAAATATAATAATATTTAAGTAACATTTATAAAAATATTTTATTCACAAATATTGTATAGATACACATGTTTAATTATATAATCATATGCCATTTTATATAAAAATATTTATAACTATATTTATAATAAAGAAAATTATTTTTATAAAAAGATTTTTTTGCTTCTCTCTCAATTCTAGAGAGAGAAAGTGTGTTTCGTAGAAAGCGAAACTTCATTGTTGAAGCTTGCAAGCTTGAGTTATCGAGAAATTTTCTAAGATATTTAATAAAAAAATCGTGTGCTTCGGTTATTAAGGAAGCCGATATGCTCAATCTCATTTATAGTATGAAAGAGGAGGCACCGGTAGTTTGCTTCTCGAAAGAGCATATCGAGAAGGTTACTGCCCCATTCAATCTTACACTCCTCGGCAAATTTTCTCACGGGAATCCTGAGTTCAAGGAAATATATGCGTTTTTTGAAGCCTTGAAGCTACGAAAGTCGGTAAGGATTGTGTGGTATGACGCAAAAACATATAATGATACAAATTAATGAGGAAGAAGATTTCCTTCGGTTATGGTAACGTGGGTAGTGGAATATCATGGGATATCCAATGAGGATGTTCAAATGGACACCCGAATTCAACCCTAAGGAAGAATCTGTATATGCCCTGGTTTGGTTTTCTCTGCCTCATCTCCCATTTCATCGATTCTGTAATTTTTCCTTATTCCATAATGCTAGATGTGTGGGTAAGCCTTGGATAATGGATGAAGCTACGACCTACATTACAAGGCCGAGCATGGCAAGGGTGTGTGTGGTGGTGGATGTTTATGCTTCTATTCCGAATATAGTGTAGGTGGGTAGTGGACACTCAAGTGTGCATTGGCAAGAAATAATTGCTGAAAATCTTCCCCAATATTTTATAAACTGTAAGAAACTGGGTCATCCAGTTTTGAATTGCATTGTTAAGGAAGGGGGAAGAGGGATAGGCAGAACAAATTTGAGGGAGAGGGGGGATATTGGGCTAGAAGAAGGCGAGAGGATAAGGCAGAAGTGGTGAGGGCAGAGGATGTAAGCAGCAGTAGGAGAAATATAAATAGAAGAGGGGGGGGGGAGGAAGGGTTGGGAGGGAGAGAGGCAGCAGTAGGGGATGCAAGCAGTAGGGCAGAAGAGTTGGGGGGAGGGAATGAAGAAGGGGATAGTGCGGAAGGTAGGAGAAAGATAATATAAATAAAGAAGTGGCTAAATGAGGGGGTTAAGGAGATGGAAAGGGCATGAAGGATGGGTTTTGGGAAGAGTGAGACAAAAAAACAGAAATAGAAACTAATTTTGTAAAAGAAATAATAAATTTTAATAGGGAGGACGACGACCTCCTTTCGAAGGAAGGAATCGAGGCTAAAAGCTGGCCCATTATGGATAGGCAAAAAGAAATGCAAAGTCTAGGCTTGACATTGACACAGGATGACTCAAAAAGATTGGGAGGAGTTACCGAATAGTAGAGACAACACAATAGAGGAATTAAAATTGATTAGTTTCCAAATAAGTAAATTAAAATTAGCAAACAAAAATTAGCAGGCCAAATCAAGCATATACAAAAGTTCAAAAAATATGAAAAAAAATTTAAATATGTATTATCAGTCAAGATGCATAACCAGAGCGCAAGCCAGACCTAATAATGTACAATAGTTTATATTGGAACATAAGAGGAGTAGGAAATACTCCATCGATAAATAGAATTAAAAAATTAATTAAAATTCATAGTATTATAATTGTAATAATAGCGGAACCTATGGTTACTAAGGATTCTTTAGATTTATATAAAAAGAAGTTAGTTCTAGAAAATGCATTCTCTAATAATAATGGTTAGATATGAATGTTATGGAAAAAGAAAATTGATATACAAATTATTTCAAAGGCGGATTAGATCATTAATTTTAAGCTAAAGAAAAATATTGATCCAATTATATTGGTGGTATATACCAGTAACTCGAAAGAAAAAAACAAAGATTTATGAAGTGAAATGAGGAAGATAGATGATAAAAATAATCTATGAATTATATGAGCGGACTTTAATGTAATTTGAAATGGTAAAGAAAAAAAAGGATGAAACACGCCTGACCCCTCAGCTATAGTTCAATTTAATGAGGTAATTAATAACATAAATCTTATGGAGGCTGAGTAATTGGTCCTAGCTTGACATGGTGCAATAACTAAAAAACTACAAGAAGGATTTGGTCTAGACTTGACCATATTCTCTATAACATTAAATGGGTGGACTACTATGGAGGGGTGAGTGTGAAACACTTGAGCAGAACATGCTCAGCTCACCGCCCCTTTCTTCTGAGATTTAAAGTTAGAGAGGGAAAGAATAAAACTTTTATATATCAAAACATGTGGGGCTTGCATAAAGAGTTTGATGGAATAGTAAAAACTCATGGCTAGATCCAACAAATTGGAATCCCATGCAGGTTCTAGCTATATAACTACGTAGGTTAAAATTTGAACTTAGTAAGTGGAATAGAGAAAGATTTGGGAATATAAACAAAAATATTCAGGATACCGAATCTAAAGTATGTAAATGAGAAATAGAGCATGAGAATAATCAAGATGAGTCTTCTAGAATTAATTTAAATAAAGTAAATGCAGAATTAAAAATATTGCTGCATATGAAAGAAATTTTTTGGAAACAGAGAGCTAAGGTAATGTGGCTTAAGGAAGGGGATAGAAACACTAAGTTTTTTAATGCAGTTGTAAAATTAATAAACCAAAGACATGAAATAAAAGGTATCAAAAATGATATTGGCAAGTGGATAGACGAGGAAGGAGAACTTAAAAATGTTTTGGAAGATTATTTTAAAAGACATCTTAGTGGTCACAGCCAACAAATGGATGATTCCTTAATATTACAAATAGACAAAAGAGTAACTAAAGAACAAAATAAACTACTAGAAGAGTGCCCCAGTGAGGAGGAGATAGAATCTATAGACTTTAGTGGAAATAAAGACAATTCAGCGGGTCCAGACGGATAGAATAATGGTTTCTACCAGCAAACATGGAATATAATAAATAAAAAGCTGTCGGCCATAATTGCTTGGGTTTTCGTAGGACAAAAATCACAAATTCATGGGCCATCTCATATATTTTACTGATACCCAAGAAAGATAATCTGCAAAAAAGTGAAGATTATAGACCTATAAGTCTATGTAATTTGGTGTATAAAATTTTAACAAAAGTCATGCATAATAAACTAAATAGGGAAATTTCCTCCATTATTTCGGTAGAACAAGTAGGATTCGTTAAAAATAGATTAATGATGGAAAACATTAATTTAACTGTAGAATTGATGAAATAAATAGGGGCCAAAGTTATGGGCCATAATGTTGTTATGAAATTAGACTTGTTTGAAGCATTTGACAGAGTGAAATAAGATATTTTTTGCTATACGATGAAGAAAATGAGATTTTCAGAATTCTGGATAGATCTAATATATAGATGCTTCTCTAGCACATGGGTTAAATTTCTAATTAATGGCGAGGCATTTGGTGAATTTAAGCATGTTAGGGGACTTAGATAAGGGGATCTTTTATCACCATTATTATTTAATATATATATATATATATAGAATTGTTAATAACAAGTTTGAAAGGAAAAATGGAGGGTAATATTACTAGCTTTTAAAAACCTAGACATACTCCGAATGTAAGCTGCCTAGCTTATGCGGATGATTTAATTATCTTTACAAATGCCAGAAGCAAATCATTGAAGAATATGATGAAGTTATTTGACAAAGTAGTGGAAGAAACAGGGCAACAACTTAATAAAAATAAATGCCAATTTGTGGTTTCAAGGAAATCACCTGAAAGGACAATTCAAAGAGTAAAAATAATAATAGGCTTTGATCAGAGTGAATGTGCATTAATGTACTTGGGTTGTCCTATATACGAGGGTAGACTGAAACAAGAATATATAACATTTTTAATGAATAAATTAAGAGGTAAAATAGTGAAATGGAAGGAAAATATATTAAGTATGGCGGACGAATCACATTAATTAAACATGTCCTCCAATGAACTATAGCACACATCTTAATATCCTTACAACCACCAAAGAAAATCTTGAATAGATTAGAAAAGGAAATGGCTAACTTTTTATAGGATAAAAAATCAGGATAAAATAAGCTACATTGGAAAAAATGAGAAGATATATGCTGTTAAATGAGAAAATGGGTCTAGGCTTGAATAAATAAAATGATATGGCCAAGGCTTGGGCATGTAAGAAATGGTGGAGGTCAAGCAGAATGATAGTCTGTGGGCGAGTAATATGAAAGATAGATATGGCTTAGGAAATAAAACATGTAAGAATCTTGAAAAAGCATCTAGAAATTGGAACATGATGCTTAAACAAACATAATTAGTTGAAAGTAATGCACGCCTAATCAATAATGTATGGAGATGGACCATAAATCAACAGGAAAAGTTTATGCTTAAAAGTTCAAAAATTTTAGTAAGAAAACAAAAAATCAATCAAGAAGTTTTTAATGGAGTCTAGCTGAAAGAGATACCACAAAAAAAATGAATGTATTCATGTGGAAGCTCTTATCGAATTCTATTCTCGTGGACTCGAATAATCAATTAAAGGGAATAAAATTAGCTTCCAAGTGTGAATGCTATTTTACTAACATAGAAAGCGTAGACCATTTATTTTCAACCGAAAAAATAGCGGTGGAAGTCTAGAATTATCTGAGGATAGATGCACAGGTAAGCAACAACTTAGAAAATATCAAGGAAAGACTAATGAGATGAAAGATAAGTCACACAAAGGATAAAGTATGTAATTGGCTAAGTGATTACATTCCGCACATTGCAGTATGGAATCTGTGGAAAGCTAGGAATAAAAGTAGATTCGATGATATTAAAATGCATGCTAAGCATATAATAAAAAAAATTAAAAAAAGATTGTTCATGGGTAACAGCAGGATTCCCACTAAAATTTAGAAACATGAAAATTGAAGACGAGAAAAGAAAGATATGGGGATTACATGCAATTAAGGAAAAAATCTCTGAGGTTAGAATGATTTGTTTGGGAAAACCTCCATTGGGAAGGCTTGCTTTAAACACAGATGGTAGTTTTAACAGGGACATCGGAGATGCAGGGGGAGGAGGGGTGATAAAAATGAGTAGGATAAAGTTATAAAAGCTTATACAATGAACGAAAAAGAATCTTCAGCCTTGAATGCAGAAATATTAGCATCACATAAAGGCCTTAAAATATGCAAAGAAAACTCTTACATTTAATTATGAATACAAGTGGATTCTAGTATACTAGTGAATCTGATTATGAATAAGATAGAAATGTGACAGTATGAAGAACAGATAGAGACAATTAAAAGTCTTTTAACCAACATAAAATGGGAGATTAAGTAGATATATAAGGAACCTGATGTTGTAGCAGATAATTTAGCCAAAAAGGGCTTTAAGAAGGGATTACAAGAATTTGAGGGAGCTGATATACTAGAGAAATATAAAGGCTTAATCATATTAGATAAATTAGAATTTTCGTATATTAGAATTCAAAAAGTAGTAGCTGATCATTGATCTCCCCGATCCTGTGGGGTAATTATAAATATTTATTGCTCTGCTTTGGTTTTTAGGTTTACAGGTATAAGTTAAGATGAAAGGATATGAAAATGGCCTATGACAACTGGTATCCTATATTAAGTAGTGCATTAAACTGTTCTTAATGTATTTTAAAGTGCAGGGACGACAAAGCAATATAAGGCACAGAGTGAGGTTGCCAAATTAAATTAACACCATCGGCCAGGAGGCAATTAAATTATATATACCTATTTTCTATGATTTGGTTTGTGGTGTAGGGGAGACAGTCAAATGCATACATGATGCAAAGAAGGTTAGGTTAATATGAAGGGAGACGAGTTTTATTATATTCATGAAGATAGATAAAGCTACAACTAGAAGAGCAATTATCAAATGCATGCTTTACTTATTTTATGTTTAAGGGTGTAAAAGGGGTTAAAGGCTGTAACAGAGGCATTATATATTATGTTATGCTGATTTAAGTGCAGGGGCATGAGGTAGAGAGGCTATTAAGATATAAAATAGTATACAAGGGGTAGTGAAGGGATTTGATACTAGCAGATATCAGTAGTTTCGGTGTTCTTTGCCTTATGTCTATTTTGCAGGGTCAAATGCATAGATAATAGATGGCTGAGGATGAAAAAAATATGGACAAAATAGTAGAAAGGTTGCCAACATTTTAATCAAAAGAAGGATGATAAGGTGGCTATATATGATAAAGAGACCAATAGGAAACATAAGGGACAGAGCAATAAAAGATAAACAAGTCGAGCTTCAAGTAAATGTATAACTTTTCAAAAAGAGATGGTTTTATTAATAAAATAAACTTTTCAAAAAAAAGTAAACTATTTTTATAACTATATTTATAACTTTACATAACTAATTTTTAACTATATAATAATGTATAACTAATTGTATAATTTTATATAACTATATTTCTATAAAAAAATATACTTTATGTATACTAATATATAATTATATATAATTATATTTTACTAAATGTATAACTATATAAATGTTATATATAATTATATCTTTAACTACATACATATTTTATAACTATATGAGTATAACTATATATAAATATTTGTATAACTATTTAACACTCTATATAATTAAATATAACTATATTTGTAAATATATATACATATATGTATTCATATAATTATATTAAAATATTTGTTTATAACGTTGTATATATTTATGTATAACTACTTATAACTATATTTATGAATATATCTATATATAACTATATATAACTATATATATATTATATGTAAAATAATACATAACTATAAATAAATGTATCTTACTATATGTATAACTTTAAAAGTTTTATGCATAATTATATTTAAATATTAAATTTACAACTTATATTTAATATATATTTGTATATAGTAGTATATAAAAAAGTATTTTACTATATCTATACCTATACATTACTATATGTATAAATATATAAAATTAAATGAACAAATATATAGACCTACATGTATACATATATGTAAATATTTGTATAACTAAATAAATGCCTATATAATTATATATAACTATATTTGTAACTATATATACATATATGTATTCATATAATTAAATCAAAATATTTGTTTATAACGTTGTATAAATTTATGTATAATTACTTATAACTACTTGTATGAATATATCTATATATAACTATATGTTTAATTATATATAACTATATATATTATTTGTAAAATAGAACAAGAGACGTGGGAGGGAGAGGAGGGAGAGGGTGGATATGTTGTAGAGTCTTCCTCAAATCACCCTACAAACGAGACTCTCTTTATTGCTTAGTTTGATTCGACTATTGATAATTCATAAGATATAAAACTTAACAAATGATTTATCAATTTATTATTTATATTTCTTACATGCTAGTAAATTTTAGGTTACAAGACGAAGTTAGAGTCGTCTGATTCCATTTCTAGGGTTCTGAGAATAATTTTCAGGAAGTCCTTTAAAGCTAATGGACATAATTGGAAGTCACTCACACATAGAGACCAATTGAAGAGTTGGAAAGAATTTAAGGTAAATATTAGTACCTAAAAATTTTTACATAGTTTATTTATTATTTTCTTCACTGATTAAAAATTTTTTATTTATAATTGTAGAAAGCTTACATGTGGACACAACCAAAGGAGATGATCAAAAGTATGTTCTACAAATATGCTGCCAGTCGATATAAAGACACCATGTATGAAATCAAAGATAAATGCTTGAAGAAGAAAAAAAAGATTTGAGTGTCCCGGATCATATTTTCAAGGAGTGGCGGAGCAGATGGGAAGATCCTTATTATAAGAAGATGTGTAATAAACAGAGCAACAATTATCACTCAGAGTGGGCTAGGGTGGGTAGTGGCATATCTACACACACTAGTGGATCTCACTCTATGCATGAGCACGAATGAACATTGCTATTATTTCTAATTTATACTTTTTATGTTTATTACATTATGAAATGTGTCTGATTATGCCTAAATTTCATTTCTCAATAGGAATTTTTTTTCAATAGAATTAAAGAATGCATTGTGTATAATTATAGACATGCAAGGATGGTAAGAAGCCTAGTGCTCCTCAATTATTCAGATACACGCACATGAAGGCTCATGATGATCAGACTTTCGTTGATCAGAGATCTCGTGCAGTAAATGTAAGTTTCATTAAAAAAAATTAATTTTCTTTTTTTTGTTTGAATATAAATTGAAATACTTTTAGTACATTTTTATTAGGCGAGATATGAGAAATGTTAGCTGTTGTGACTCAAGCGTATTCCCAGTCTACTTTAGGTTCATGTGATGATGCAACAGGTAGTTCTCATTCATCAGCACCACTAGTTGATACAAATCAAATTTGGTATGTAGCTATTGATGGAAAAGAGAAACCCGTCTATGGTGCATGTTCATCAACATTATCATTCTACTTGCATAGGCGACCAGATTATGAAGCTGAATTTTCTGGGCCAGTTTAGAATTTGTTCTCAAAGATGGAGGAGTTGTAGGACACAATGCAAAATGTGATACAGTATCAGTTGGTCAATACCGAGCGACGCATGATCAACTAAGAGGATGATAGGAATGAGTTGCATCTACATTTTGACTGGCTTACAAAGATGTTTTAGGAAGGAGGACTGTAGTTCAACCATGATGATCTAACTCGAATTGTTTGGCATAATGCACCAGCTACAACATCTACTCCATCAACTATAGCAACACCTGCAGCAACTATATCAAGACTAGCAGCAGCAAACATCTCTACCCCAGTACTTGACATCTCACCGGGTGGACTAGATACATCACATCATAATGATTATGAAACAAGGTTGGATGATTGAGTGTATTACACATTTTTTTTCAATGCCTTAAATTTGATTTTGGGTTTCATTTTTTTATATTCGCTTGATGTATTTAATATATATATGCTTATCTATAGTTGTTTGCCGAGGTTAATTAGATTTTATTTGTTGAGTTATATGTATATGTTTCTGTAACAACTACATCAAAACTAGAAGTTAATTGGATTTTTTTGTTGTATTATCTGTGTTTGTTTCTATAGCAACTGCATCAAAACTGGAAAAAAAACTTGGTTGGTAATTACCAATTGAATTGCGACCAAAAACCGACCTAAATTTTAAATATAAATGGTCGTTAAAAGGTGACCAAATAGTCGATAATACTTTTGGAAATGAATTAATGACCAATGATTTTAAAAGAGTTTGGTTGGTTTTTGGTCATAATTTTTTCAGTTATTACCGAGCATTTTGTGACCATTTACCGACCTAATACTTTTGGTCTGAAAATGGTTGTAATATAGTCGAAAATTATTTGCCGATAATGATATGTAAATTTTCGGTAATTACCGACCATTTGGAGACCATTTACCATCCTAATTATTTTGGTCGGATAATGGCCAGAATATAGTCTAATTTTGTTTGTTGGTAAATGGTCTATAGTCGGTCAGCAATTACCACCCATTTGAAGACTACTTACCGATCAACTACTTTTGGTCAAAAAATGGTTAGAATTTAGTCAATAATTGTTTGTTGATGAATAATCTATAAGATTATTCATATTCATTTTTCTAATAATAATAATAATTCTTCTATTTATAAAAAGAATAATAAGAATAATAAAAATCCAAAACAAATATTATAATTCTTATTCTACAAAATGGTCTATATGATAAATGGGTGGTAAAATAACAAATATTATAATTCTTCTATTTGTGAATATCTTTAAACAATAATAATTCTACCGATCAACTTTAATTTACCCATTTTGGATTTCTTCATATTCATTTTTCTAATTCTTCTTATTCTTCTTATAGTTCTTATTCTTTTTATCTTTCTTATTCTTCTTAAGTCTCTTATTCTTTTTAATTTTGTTATTCTTCTTATTTTATTTTATTTTTTTATCATTCTTATTCTTCATATTCCTCTTATTGTTCTTATTATTCTTATTGTTTTTATTCTTCGTATTCTTTTTATTCTTCGTATTCTTCTTATTCTTTGTATTCCTCTTATTCTTCTTATTCTTCGTATTATTATTTTTCTTCTTTTTCTTTTTATTATTTTTATTCTTCTTATTCTTCTTATTCTTCCTATTTTTTTATCATTCTTATCCTTCTAATTCTTTTTATACTTCTTATTCTTTTTATTCTTCTTATTGGACGTATTCTTCTTATTCTTCTTATTCTTATTATTCTTCTTATTCTTCCTTATCTTATTATTCTATTTATTCTTCTTATTCTTCTTATATTTCTTATTCTTCTTTTTCTTATTATTCTTTTTATTATTTTTATTATTTTTATTGTTCTTATTTTCTTATCATCATCTTCTACTTATTCTTTTTATTCTACGTACTCTTTTTATTATTCTTATTCTTTTTATTCTTCTTATTACTCATTATTCTTCTTATTCGCCTTATTCTTATTATTCTTCTTATTCTTCTAATTTTTTTTCTTATTCTTCAATTATTCTTATTCTTTTTTATTTTCTTATTCTTCTTATTCTTTTTATTCTTCTCATTAGTCTTATTCTTCTTATTCATATTATTCTACTTATTCTTATTATTCTTCTTAATATTTTTATTCTTTATATTATACTTATTCTTCTTATTTTTCTGATTCTTTTTATTCTTCTTATTCTTATGATTCTTATTATTCTGATTTATCTTCTTATTGTTCTTATTCTTCTTATTTTTCTTAATCTTCTTATTCATCTTATTTTATTTAATTTTTTTATTCTTCATATTCTTTTAAGTTTTCAAATTCTTCTTATTTTGCTAATTATTATTATTCTTTTCAATATTCTTATTATTTTTATTCTTTTTTTTCTACTAATTCTTTTTTTTCTTTTTATTATTCTTATTATTCTTATTCTTTTTATTCTTCTTATTCTTCTAATTCTTATTATTCTTTTTAGTCTTCTTATTTTTATTATTATTCTTATTCATATTATTCTTCTTATTATTTTTATCCTTCTTATTCTTCTTAAGTTGGTTTTTCTTTTTAATTTTATTTTTCTTCTTATTTTTTTTATTTTTTTATACTTCTTTTTATTCTTATTCTTCTTATTTTTCGTATTCTTTTTATTATTCTTATTCTTCTTATTCTTCGTATTCTTCTTATCCTTCATATTCTTCTTATTCTTCATATTCTTTTTATTCTTCTTTTTCTTTTTTTTTAAGTTGTTTATTAATTTTAACCCTCTCTTTTGGCGGAGGAATACCCTTTTTACCAACTAAAATCTACCCTTATCCCTCTTACACCCATACACTTTAATGAAAAAAAGAGACAAAGAACCAAGCCTAATTTTAATATGAGTACGTGAGCTCGCTTTGAGCTTATTTGTTTAAAGATCTTGAGTTATTTTTAACTTCTATTCTGAACTTGTAACTCGGTTTTATTCTTCCTTTTCTTCTTATTCTTCGTATTCTTTTTATTCTTCTTTTTCTTCTTATTCTTTTTATTCTTTTTATTCATCTTTTTCTTCCTATTTTTTCATCGTTCTTATCCTTCTAATTCTTTTTATACTTCTTATTATTTTTATTCTTCTTATTGGACTTAGTCATCTTATTCATAGTCTTCTTCTTATTCTTCCTTATCTTATGATTTTATTTATTTTTCTTATTCTTCTTATTGTTCTTATTCTTCTTATTCTTCTTATTCTTCTTATTTTTCTTATTCATCTTATTCTTCTCATTATTATTTTTATTATTCTTCATCTTTTTTTTAAAGTTTGTTTTTATTATTATTATCACACTCTCTTTTGGCGGAGGAATACCATTTTTACAAACTACTTCTACCCTTAACCCTTTTACACCCATCTAACACCTTAATCCTAGAATAATTCAAATTAACACTAAACTTGATTATATATTAGACATAGGCCCTATTTTACTTCCGATTCTACCTTGGAGCTTCAAACTTTTATTTGGGCTTTACCCTATTATTCTTCTTCTTATTCTTTTTATTCTTCTTATTTTTCTTCTTCATTTTCTTCTTCTTATTCTTCTTATTCTACTCACTCTTTTTATTCTTCTTATTATTCATTATTATTCTTATTTATCTTATTCTTCTTATTCTTTTATTTCTTCTTATTCTTCTTATTATTCTTATTCTTCTTATTCTTATTATTCTTATTATTCTTCTTTTTTTAAAGATTATTTAATTATAATAGCTCTCTCTTTTGGTGGACGAATACCCTTTTTACAAACTAAAATCTACCCTTTTCTCTTTTATAACCTTTATTAAAGTAAAAACAAATAACATGAGATATTGTAAAATTCTTCACTATATCACTTTCTACATTGGGCTATGCATGCTGGAATTACTATGTTTTCCAATCTTTCTCATGCCTTCCTCAGCTCCTATCTTTCCTGAGTTCCTCTGAAATCTATCCTTTAATCATGCTTCTTTCCTTAGTAAATGCTCCTGCTGAAACTTGACCAAGACACTGCTATCAACATATGCTTAACAGATCATTACCCAACATACTGCATGCAGTTAACAGATCACTACTTACCTAACATTTTTACCAACACATAACAGATTGCCTACGCAATGGATTATATTCCCATTGAACCTTGATTACAAATAGACACTCACTTTCCCAAACCCATACACACAACAATGACCGACAGCAAACACTTCACAAAACAATCAAACACTTACACTCTCAATTCCTACCCAATTCCTCATACTCTAATCTTCATCTAGTGTCTTGCAACTTGCATACTTCCATTCTTGGCTTGCTTCTGATGTAAATGAACCTGCAAAATAATTAACAAGCATCCTACCATTCTATATGTTTCATTACCTCCTAACCTTCCTAACCAGCACATGAACCATGCAGCTTGTTTACTCTGCCAAAATTAAACAACCCCACTATAAGCATAATGATAGTTTGCAACAAACAGCTAGGCTTTATTGACCTCCTCTGTAAAACTTGCAAAATAGATTCCAGCAACTACAAATCTCTATAATCCACTACCCCCATTCCC
Source organism: Sapria himalayana (assembly GCA_029783825.1). Classification (NCBI taxonomy): domain Eukaryota; kingdom Viridiplantae; phylum Streptophyta; class Magnoliopsida; order Malpighiales; family Rafflesiaceae; genus Sapria; species Sapria himalayana. The sequence goes on along the minus strand of JAREIK010002431.1, from coordinate 51,925 downwards.
TCTTACCATTTCCTAAGCTTAAATCTGCTAAAAACTGCCCAATCTATTCAACAACATTATTTTTTTTAATCGATCTCTCTTCATAGTTCCCCCTTAGGACTAGGGGGCCTCTTGAATGACTTCTCCTGCATATGTCAATAGCTGCATACTAAACAAGATAAATTAGAAAAACCAAATATTTAACTTTTCCACCAAGCTTGCTTCTTACATTATATCATTCTAATCTTTAATCTTTTGAACTCTAATATAGCAGAAACTCATTTTATCTAATTTTATTAAGCCTTTGAATTTATTCGGAATATTAATGCCATCAAATTCCTGTGCTCATTTCTCTCTACCTCCATTAGCTTGTTTATCAACCAAGGCATTTTCCTCCGTAAAAATGTGTGTGCTATTACCTTTTAATTCTTCTATTAAACTTTTAATTTTATTAATATCATCCTCAAACTTCTATAACTCTATTTTAGCTATCACTAAATCAACTAGCATGCTTGAGTCTACCTGAACTTTAATATTTAAAAAGTTATTTTCCTTACAAATTATCATTCCTTTGTATAATGGTTTAATTTCACCGTGCAAGGCTGAGGAGGTCATGCCCCCCATTGTAAATGCCTTTATTACAATTCCCTCTTAGTTTCTAATCACATCTCCTCCACTCACTATTTTCATATCCCTCTTAAAGATCCCATCTGTGTTTAGAACTAAGCCTCCTTTTGGGGGCTTATTCCATCTTATGACTCTTATTGATGGCATTTTCTTAACATGTAGAGAGGCCCCAAGTTAACTTTCTATTTTCATCTAGCCTTATTCTTCTCAATTTTATTGGGTTACAGGCTGAGATAAATATGCTTTCATTTTTAATTTCTTCTAATATATTTATGGCAATCATCGAAATATCATCAAACCTACTTCTGTTTCTGGACTTCCATACGCACCAGACTATGATAAGTAGAATGTAATTTCTTATCAATTTTAAAATCTTATTTTTTGTATAACTATCCCTCCATTTTTTAATCTCTTCAAGTGATGTTGTGGTAGTTTCTATGTCTGCATCCATTTCTAATTTATTCCATATTTTTCGAGCTTTTTTTCCTGTTGAAAAAAGATGATCCGAGTTTTCTATCTTTTGACTGCATCATTCACATCTAGATGCTAATCTTATGCCTTTCCTCTAAATATTCTCGTCGACGGGAATCCCATTTGAGAGAAGTTTATACATGAACACATTCATTTTTTGTGGGAGCAATTTTGTCCATGTTCTTTAAAAAATTTATTGAGAAGAATTTTTATTTCTAACAAGATCTTTAGTGCTTTTTAGCGTGAATTTTCTTTGTGAATTCAATGACCATTTCCACCAGGAGCTAGTTAGTATCGCGTGCTTCTCCACAATGAGTTGTTGCTTGTACATCAGCTTCCAGCTTTATGTTGCCTTTTTTGGATTCTTGAATGCTTTATCACCTAAGCTATATCTAGCTTTCTATGTCACCCAAAGACTATAATTTTTATTATTTTTTAAAGTCCAATTTTTACAAGCCTAAGCTTTGGCTATATCATTAAATCTATAGAAGCCTAAACGTCTTTCCTACCTTGAAAAATAGAGCTCTCCCCATCTTTTCCAGTGTATTTTATTATTTCCTTCCCTTTTACCCCATAAAAAATTAGATATTTCTCTTTCCAACTTTGTAAGTATGTTTTTCGGTGGCTGTAAAGCCATTAAAGTGTATGCTAGTGTGCCTTGTAGCACATGTGTGATTAACATAAATTTTTCTATCATCTTTAGTAAATCTTCTTTTCAACCTGTAATCGTTTGCCTCAACTTTTCAACCTACTAAATACTCTTTCAACCTTCCTTCATAATTTGGGCAACCTAAGTAGCTTAGAGCTCCTTTTTTATGCCTGAAGCCCGTGAGATTTTTTTATTTTTATGGCTATGGTTTCAAGTGCATTCTTTGCAATTATAAATTGACATTTATTTTTATTTAACACTTGTCCCGATTCTTTCTCCATATTCTATAATAAATTCATCAAATTTCTGAAGGATCTACTACTTGAATTTCTGATGGATATGCCAAGTTGGTGTGCTCCTTGGCATTTTATATGTAAGGAATTTTCCCTCTCTCATATCCTTTTTTAGATTTACAATAAAGAGTGCCAGATAAATGTTAAATAAGGATGAAAAGAGCTGTTCCCCTTGTGTAAGGCCAATTTTTGGTTTAAAAATTTCACCAGCTTGTTCATTTATGAGAATTTTAACCCATGCGCTTGAAATACATCTATGCATTAGATCTATCCAAAATTCCGAGAAGCCCATCTCTCTCATTAAATAGCATAAAATATCTCATTCAACTCTATCGAATGCTTTGGACAAGTCCAATTTTAATATTAGATTATGCCCTCTTGATTTTGATCCTATTTCCTTTATAATTTCTGAGGCTAAGTTAATATTTTTCATTATCGACCTATCTTTTACAAAACTAGTTTGTTCAATATATACGATAGAGGAAAGAAATTTGCTGAGCCTGCCCTGTAGTAATTTAGCTAAAATCTTATAAATTGAATTACATAGACTAATTGGCCTATAATTATCCCCTATTTGTGGGCTAGCCTTCTTAGGAATCAGTACAATGAATGTCTTATCCCACGCTTTTGTGATCTCTGCACCAACAAAGATACTAGTAATAGCCACTACCAGCTCTTTTTTAATAAAAGGCCAACTACACTGAAAAAAGCCATTATTCCACCCATCTGGCCATGCCGTGCTATCTTTGTTCATACTAAACACTACCTCCTTTAACTACTCTTCTGAGGAAAGTTCTTCTATTTTTTTGTTGTCTTCTTGTGAGACCCTCCTCACAATATACTGCATTAATGAATCCATTCTAGATGTGTTTGTATTGCATATATGATTTTTAAAATACATTTCTAGTTCATTTCTTATTTCATATTCCTTTTCAAACAATTGCCCATTTGTTGTTTTTAAACCTTTTATTTTTAGTTTCTGCATTCTTATTTTTGCCATAGCATTAAAAAATATAGAGTTTTTGTCTTTGTCTTTTAGCCACCTGACTCTAACTATCTACTTCCAAAAAACTTCTTCCATTTGCATTTCAAGCTTTAGTTGAGCTCTCACTTTACTTAACTCAATTCTAGAAATGTCATCTTGCCTTGGCTCATATTCTATGTCAAGCATAGCAACCTTATGTTAAGCCTCCTGAGTATTTTCACTAATATTTCCAAAAATCACCTTATTCCATATAGCAAGTGATATTCATAAGGTTTGAAATTTTTTTGCTAGAATTTGCATAGGTCTACCCAAAAATAATCTTATATTTCTTATTCTTCTTATTCTTCTTATTCTTTTTATTCTTATTAATATTCTTATTGTTCTTATTCTTTATTATTTTTTTATTCATCTTATTCATTTTATTCTTTTTATTAGTGTTATTCTTATTAGTCTTCTTATTCTTCTCATTCTTATTATTCTACTTATTCTTATTATTCTTATTATTCTTCTTTTTATTTTTATTCTTTATATTTTACATATTCTTCTTATTCCTCTTATTTTTCTGATTCTTCTTATTCTAATGAATTATAATTATTCTTATTAATCTTCTAATTCTTCTTATTCTTCTTTTAGTTCTTATTATTCTTTTTCTTCGTATTATTCTTATTCTATTTATTCTATTTATTCTTTATATTCTTTTAAGCCTTCAAATTCTTTTTATTTTGATGATTCTTATTATTCTTTTCATTATTCTTATTCTTCTTATTCTTTTTTTTCTACAACTTCTTTTTATTCATTTTATTTTTTTTATTTATTTTTATTGTTCTTATTCTTATTATTGTTTTTATTCTTCTTATTCTTGTCATTCTTGTTATTATTGTTATTCTTCTTGTCTTATTTTTCCTTCTATTTTTATTATTCATCTTATCATTTTTATCCTTCTTATTCTTCAAATTCTTTTTATTCATATTATTCTTTTTATTCTTCAAATTTTTCTTATTCATTTTTTTAAAAAAGGCTTTTCTATATTATTAAATAAAACATAACCCTCACTTGTAGGCGGAGGAAAACCTTTACAACCTCAGAACACTATTTATAGGACATTACATTTACAGGGCAAGGCCCTAACCAAAATAACCCAAAATACAGTAATTTATCCTTAGTTAAGTTAACTGTGGCAGAAGCCACTCTCTTTGTGTTCCTTCATATTTATGTAACAGTGAACAAGCAGCAGCAGGTAAACTTTTCGCAGCAACAAGTAGACTCTTCTCAGCAGCAGCACTCTACATAGGTATATGCAGTATGTAAGATTTGTTCCGGCAGCTTCTTTTTTGTTCTCCCATCTTCCTTATTTTTTGTTCAGGCGGTTTTTGATAAATATGCTCCTTTATTTGATGTTGTATCAACATCTGTGTGGAGGCAGCTAATGACCGACAGCAACATCATTCTTAAGGCATCAGGAACATATATATGATATCAGCATGAATTGCTTGAAGCAGCAGCAAGCAGCAGCTGGTTCAAGTGACAGGCAGCATATGGGGATAGTGTTGCCCATGTGATCGGACATCTATCTCTCATCTTCCCCATGCGTCGGGCTCTTCTCTTCACATACTTTCTAAAAAGTTTCCAACCATCTTCCTTCCTCGTTTATACACTGCTGAACCTGTAAAAAAAACCAAAGAGAAAAAACGAACGTGCCTACAAGATATCTTGGCACCCTATTACCCTTATCCCTTGTTAAACTTATACAATATTAGCACATCCTGCAATTAGCACATAGATCAATATATATATATATATTGATCTATATATATTTATAACTCTATTGATATGCACATAGATCCCTTGTTAAACTTCCAGCCGTCTTCCTTCCTTGTTAAACTTACACATAGATCAATATTAGCACATAATTAAACTTATACATATTTATAGATATGCACTATTCTGCCGAAATGTAGAATTAGCACATCCTGCAATGAATTCTCCTTCATTTATACCATGTTATTCTTCTTAACATCCTGCAAGGAAAGTCAAAATACATATTTTAAGATATTCACTATTCTGCCGAAAAGTAGAATTAACACATTTATAACTCTAATCTGTATGCTTCTTTTTTAAATTCAATATTCTAAATTAAGATTTAAGTTTTATTTTATTTTTAAAGATGACTCAACCTCCACCCTTCCATTCCAATTAATTATGAGGCAAAAATTCCCTGCAATGTCGAATTCTCGCACTATCAATCAGAAGGTTGAGACTTTGTCATACCTTCGTGGTCTGTTTGTTTGTTCTAATATAAGGAAATCCCATTTTATCTAAACATGCTATTCCCTTTAGTTTATTTGGCATGGATTTCACGTTATATTCTGTATCTCCTCTAGTGGTGCCTATTCTAGATAGACTTATCCGCTAGATTATTAGCTTCTCTATATATATGTGTTATTGAGGCCTTCAGTTCATCCAAAAGGCTAAGAATTACTTCTAGGTTCTCTTCATACATCCATAATATTTTCTTATTGATTACTGTTTCAACTAATAATTTCGAGTCTACCCGAACTTCAATGGTTTTAAAGTTTAGCTGCTTACATATCTCTAACCCTGATTTTAATGCTCTAATTTCTGATTCTAGGGCCGAGGAGGCTCTACTAGATCTGGTGAAAGCTCTCTTTACTGTCCCTATATGATCTCTTATTACCCCGCCTCCTCCTGCTATTCCAGTGTCCCTGCTAAAACTCCCATCTGTATTAAGTGAGAGTTTGCCAACCGGTGGAGTATTCCACTGTATACATTTAGCCCATTGCTGTTTTATAACTTTATAAGTAAGGTCCCATTCTTTCTCAAGCTTCATTTCTTGTTTCATTTCCTCTATTTTTATAGGTTTTATTATTGATATATTACATATCTCCTTTCTAATATCTTTTATAATTTCTGTTAAATTCATCCTTTTATTTTCAAATTTACTTTTGTTTCGAGATTTCCATATGCACCAGATAATTAGATGCAGCAGTTTCTGATTAAGACATTTCCTGGTGGGGCTTTTCGTATTTTCTCTTTCCCATTTTTTAACTTTATCTATTAATCCATCATCTATTTTACATATTCTTTTTCCCATTCCATCTCTCTCCATATTTCTGCTGCAATAGGCCCATTAGAAAATAAATGATCGGTTGTTTCAACCGCTTGTGAACAGCATTCACATCTTGATGCCATTTTTATCCCTTTCTTTTGTATATTCTTATCTACCGGTATAGCATTCATTAAAGCCTTCCATGTGAAGGAGCACATTTTTTGTGGGATGTTTTCTTGCCATACCCATTTAAATAGAGTTTGAGCCGATTTTTTCTTTCTGACCAGATCTTTTGCCGACTTGAGGGAGAAATTTCCTTGTGGTGTTAACGTCCATTTCCAGCCACTCTTCTTTAGTATAGAGTGTGAGTCTACTATCTCTTTTTGTTTTTCCATTGACTTCCAACTGTTCGAAGCTTTCTTAGAAGTCTTATTCTTATTATCTAAATACTTTGCCCGCATATATTTAGCCCAAAGATTATCACTTTCTTTAAGTCTCAACCAGCCTTTGCAATCCCATGCAGCTGCCGAGTCCTGAAGGCTCATTAGACCTAATCCTGCTTCCTCTTTCGGATAACAGATACTTTTCCAGTCCTTCCAGTGTAGTTTATTTCTACCTTGTTTTTTACCCCATAAGAAGTTAGCCATTTCTGATTCGAGTTTTTTAATAAATTTTTTAGGGGGATGTATGACTGATAAAATGTGTGTTAGTGTGCTTTGTAATACATGTGAAAGCAGCATTATCCTCCCCCCAAATCCCAGGAGCTCTTCTTTCCATCCTGCTATTTTCTTTCTTAGCTTATCTTGAAGGTAAGTTAGATATTCTTCCTTCAACCTCCCCTCATATATCGGACAACCTAGGTACATTAATGCCCCTTTAATTTCTGCAAAACCTGTGATATTTTTGATTTTATCTACTAACTTTAATTTTGCATTTTTAGCAAGCATAAACTGACATTTACTTTTATTTACCATTTGGCATGTCTCTTTTTCAAATATTTGAAGAAGATCCATAAGATTCATTAAAGACTTTGTTATAGCATTAGTAAAAATTATAAGGTCATCTACGTAGGCTAAACAGCCTATACTGGGTGTATTCCTTGGTTGTCTGAATGACATTATTTTACCTTCGAATATTTTCTTATTCAAGTTTCGTATTAATAGTTCTAAGTAGATATCAAAAAGAAGGGGGGATAACGGATCCCCTTGCCTTAAACTTCTATTTGGTTTAAATTCCTCACTTGTCTTTCCATTTACCAGGACTCTTACCAAAGCACTTGAAATGCATCTATATATTAGATCTATGGTTAGCTCAGAGAAGCCGAACCTTCTCAACACAAAACAAAAGGTATCCCATTCTACTCTATCGAAGGCTTTCGATAGATCTAGCTTGACCACTAAGTTCTTTCCGCTTGATTTACCTCCTATTTCTTTCATCATTTCTGATGCAAGTTTTATATTTTCAATCATTAAACTATTTTTAACAAAACCCATTTTTTCCTGAGATATTATTGACGGTAAAATTAAGCTTAGTCTATTTTGTAATATTTTTGCCAAAATTTTATAAATAGCATTGCATAAACTTATTGGTATGTAATCCTCACATTTCTGTGGTGATTCTTTTTTTGGGATTAATACTATAAATGATTTTACCCATGATTTTGGGATTTCCGCACCTACAAAAAAACTTGCAATTGCAGGGACTAGCTCAGTTTTAACCGTATGCCAGTTTACCTGGAAAAAATAATTATTCCAAACATCAGGTCCTGCTGCACTATCTTTATCAAGACTAAAGACAGCCTCTTTAACTTCTAGTTCTTCTGGGATCAATTCCATTAAATGATTTTGAGCTTCCGTGATGGTCGCCCTAATCTCACACATTAGAGAATTGTTTATCCTACATGACTGACTGCATAGTTGATTTTCAAAAAAATTTTTAAAGAGAGCTCCTATTTCCTTTTCATCTTCTACCCATTTTCCTTCTTCATTTTTTAGTCCTTTAATTTTATTTTTTTGAGATTTTATTTTGGTCATATTATAAAAAAATTTAGTATTACGATCACCATCTTTTAACCATTTTATTTTTGCTCGTTGTTTCCAATAAATTTCTTCCATGTGTAATTTCAATCTCAGCTCTCCTTTAGCCTTACTTAGTTCTATCCGAGTTTCATTATTATTAGTGGAGTCAAAATCTTGCTCCAGCTTGGCTACTTTTTCTTCTAGTTTTTTTAGCTCCTGGTTTAATTTCCCAAAGACCTCTTTATTCCATGTTTTTAAACAAGCTTTTAGCCTCAGAAGCTTAATTGATAGAACTTGCATCGGCTTGCCCTCTGCTGGCTCTTTCCAGGACTCTTTGACAAGACCTGCAAAGCTCGCATGCTTTACCCACATATTTTGGAATTTAAAATTAGACGTATTACCCTGGTTTCTTTGAATCGTGATAAGCAGGGGGCTATGGTCGGAACAAGTTCTATTTAAGTGTCTAAGCCTCGTAATCCCTTGTGAGGTGACCCACTTTGTGTTACACATTATCCTATCCAGTCGAGCCCAGATGACTCCTCTTTTTTGCCAATTATTGTACCAGGTATATCTCGAACCAGTGAAATCTATTTCCATTAGATTAGTATTAGCTATTGTGTCATTAAATTGTTTCATGGCTACCTTATCCGGTGGTTTGCCACCTTTCTTTTCTTGAGGGCTTCTAATTATGTTAAAGTCGCCTCCTATGATCCAAGGTGAATTTCTACTTGCTATATCTTTCATTTCCTCCCATAAAGCCAACCTAGAATGTTTATCATTTTTTGCATAAACTGCTGAAATTATTTGATCTGTGCTCTTATCTAATTTGAAATGTACTATTTGTTCGGTATCTTTTATTATTTCAATTTTCAGCTTATTGTGCCATAAAATCCAAAGTTTACTATTTAGATTAGCATAAGCCTTATTAAATCCTAAAATTTCTCTATATTTATTTAGTTGATCTTACAGGACCATTGGCTCTGCAATAATCATTAATGAGGTTTTATGTTCTTTAATTAAAATTCTTAATCTATTTATCGTGGGGCTATTAGCTACCCCCCTAACATTCCAATATAGGCATCTATCCATTAAAACCTAATTTAGCTTGGGCTCGAGTTGTACACTTAGATTCATAAGACATGTTAGCATATTTTTTCGTATTTCTTACTGTTTTAGGAGTGTGAGTATTTTCATGTCTAATCTCATTGTATTTTACATGTTTTCCAAGCACCATGGCCATTTGCTTTAGGGCCTCCATGGATTGGGTTCTTGAGAGATTCCCCCAATCTTCATTATAAATATATATATATCATCCTTTGCTTTCACCTCAGGCTCGTCTTGAGATACATCACCCTTGTGACTTGAAGGACAACTAAAAATTACCGATTCATCTTCACGAAAGTCCAGAAGATCCTCGTCTATCCACGCATAATCTTCAAGTGTTTCTTTCAATATAATTCTGGTTTTAGATGTTTTTTTATATTTTCTCTTGTGTTTTACCTCCTCCCATCCTTTATTTAAGCTAACATCCTTCTCTATCCCCAAGTTAGTCTCTATCGGGATTACTTCTTCTTGAGTAATCTTTGGATAATCTGGTGGAAAGCATGGGATAATTCCACTGTCCAGATCTCCCTTCGGCTGGATATTTTGTTTGAGAAGAGGAGCCTCCTCTTTCCTTACCCATTTCATCACATTCCTACCTCCTCCTTCATGCTGCTGCCCATTGTTCTGCACATCTTCCCCCACCTTGCACGATAGATTTTCATGCCCAAGCATCTTACATCTTAGACAGTAAGGAGGAAGGCTTTCGGGGATGACAGTTTGCCAAAACCCCTCGGCCTGTTCACATTCACCACTACCTATCCATATTTTGTCAGGCGGTTTAGTTAAGAGATTAAGCTCGACACATACACGAGCTTTATTCGGCCTTGACATGGCTACTGTGGCTTCATCCCGTAGCATGGGCTTTCCCAAACACGACGAAATTGCATAGAGAGATGTTTCAGAGAAAAAATGAAGTGGCAGAAACGGCAATGTAAACCATACCGGGGCTATAGGCGCCTCTTCAAGAGGAGTGAAATCCTTTGTCCACTTCAGTATACGCATGGGGAAGCCGTCGAATTGCCATAATCCCCGCTGCCATAGGCGATATTGATCTTCCAGTAGAGAGCATTGCAGCACGACATATTTGGCGTCGAAGTCAGCAAATTTCACCTTCTCCTTGGGCTTTAAATTATCGATAAATTTCTGAACTTCAATCGCACAAGGCCTGCCATGAGAGAACTTACCAACGAGCGTGTATTCGAAAGGTTCTAAGAGCCTTCGAGATTCTTCGGCAGAGAAGATGATAACCGGGAGCCCGTTTTTGTTCCCTTGAGTTCTTGAAATCGGCGCGGTTCCCTTCACCATCGAGGCAAAAGACTTATTATTTAATAATAAGTCAATTTTCTCCCTTCTCACCTTGAATTGAGCTTGATTTGAGCAGCAATGGAGTATTCTTCGATTTCTCTCTTCGTTGCACAAACTAGCAATTACACATAATAACACTATGCAAATATTATATCGAACAGCAATTCACGCAGCAATTTGCACAATAATTCACTCAACAATTTGCATAATAGTTCATCCAAGATAATCGCGAGAGAAAATCACAAGAGAAAATCGCGAGAGAAAAATCGCGAGGAATACTCCTTATTCATATTATTCTTCTTATTCTTCTTATTCTTTATTATATTCTTTTTCTTATTATTCTTCTTATTTTATTTTTTCATCTTATTCTTCTTATTCTTCTTATTTTTCATATTCTTATTATTCTTCTTATTTTTCATATTCTTCTTATTCTACTTATTCTTCTTATTCTCCTTATTCTTCTTATTCTTCTTAATCTTTTTATTCTTTTTATTCTTCTTATTCTTCTTAATCTTTTTATTCTTTTTATTCTTCTTATTCTTCTTAATTTTTTTATCCTTATTATTCTTATTATTATTCTTATTCTTCTTATTATTTTTAATCTTCTTATTCTTCTTAATCTTCTTATTCTTCTTATTCTTTTTATTCTTCTTATTGTTCTTATTTTTCTTATTGTTATTATTCTTCTTATTCTTCTTAACTTTCGTATTCTTCCTATTTTTCTCATTCTTCTTTTTCTTCTTATTCTTTTTATTCTTCTTAATCATCTTATTATACTTATTCTTCTTATTATTCTTACTCTTCTTACTCTTTTTATTATTTTTATTTTTTATTATTCTACTTATTCTTATTATTATTAATATTCTTCTTATTCTTCTTATTCTTCTTATTTTTCTGATTCTTTTTATTTTTCTGATTCTTTTTATTTTTCTAATTATTCTTATTATTCTTATTCTTTTTATTTTTCTTATTCATTCTATTCTTCTATTTCTTATTTTTTTTTATTCTTCTTATTTATCTACAAGAAAATGTCTGTTTAGCTAGGGTAATTTATCAAGGAATTAGTAAGCGATATTTGATTTTACATTGAATTAAAGATTAGTGACGGATTAGTGAATGAATAGTGACGAATACTTTTAATTCTTTTATCTCAAATATCGTAGATTTCCACGAAATGAAAAACCAAAAATTTAGCAACGGATTTATCGACAGACTTTTCTTAGCTAATTAAAATTAGATAAAATCCATCGTAGAATAAATATTTGAATTTTTTTTACTTTTTTATATTTAATTGCAAGCGATACTTCCTTAAATTGTTTTTTTCACAAAATATATGCATTTATCTATGCATTTTCCCATATCCTTTTGGGCTTTAGATATTTTTCATAGCCAATCTTTTAATATTTAATTTTTTTTAATATTTAATCTATTTTAATATTTTATTTAATTTTGCATATTAAACGAACATATGTCATGGCCTTTAGGTGAGCGATCCTTTAAAAACAGTTCCCTTGTATAATTATAAAAATATGTTATCATAAATAAATAATTTAAAAAATATATAATTACAAAATAAATTTATCTTTATAAAATTACAATAACTATTTTTATGATTATAAAATTTATAAAAAAATTATACAATATATTTTTCTAGAATTTTTAATTATTAATTTTAAATTATTGTATTAAAAAACTTTAACTAATTAATTCTATAATTATCAAATTATTTTAATATATTTAAAAAACTAAATGAACTTACATTAAAATTTCTACTAATTAAAAGATAAAATAATTCATTGTATGATAAAATAAAATATATTTACAAAAAATCTAAATTAATGAAAAATACTCGTAAATATTAATATTATTTTAAGTATAAAACATAGTTTTATGATAATAAAAAACTTTTAAAAAAATAATTACTAAAAAATTTGAAAATTTTGAATTATAAAAAAAATTCAAATTTTTAATAAAATATTAATGAAAATAAATTGATGTTTAAAGATAAATACAGAGATATTTGCCTGTACTGAAATTTATAAGAATTAAATAATTGAGTAAAATTTGTACTATTAATATTCTATCTTTATTAAATTTAATAAATATAACTTATTTTTAATAATCATCTTACTTTAAGTAATTTTTCGAATTTTAAAATTTATAAATTATATCAATTAATATGAAATTTTATGCCTTTAAAATTATTTCATATTATCCCGATAAAAATTAATATGAATTCTTAAAAATCTATAAACTTAAATATATATATATATATTTTATTTTTTTTAACATAAAGAGTATCTATAATTCTTAGGAATGTGGCTTGAATACCAATAATCTTTTAATGTGTGCCTTGGTATATTAAGTTTACAAATTTTGTTGTCATTTGATTTGTTTTTCTATTTGGAAGGCCAAACATCTAATTTTTGATATTGTTTATATATTTATTGTTTAATTAATTTGATAATTAAAATTGAAAGTTATTTGTTTTTCATTTGTGTTTTGCTTCACACATATTAACTTGTTGAAAATAATTTATTAAGTAAAAAAAAAGATGAGTCTTTATGTTTTATATATATTTATTGTATTTTAGATGTTTTGATAATTTAAAATTAAAACATTAATGGAATTTTAAAACCTAATAAAACATAATTAAATTTAAAAGTTAGAGACAACTCTAAGTCTCTAACTTTCTCCAGTGGCCTCTCTCTATACTCTGACATTATCAAAATAAAACCTAATAGTGGAGTAAGCAATTTTGTTCATGCATGCGCAAACATAAGTCGTAAATGTCCACGGAAACATATAGCTAGGGTTTGAAAAACATGGGTGCTGCACGGCATCAACGCATTGTCATAGTCATGGTAAACCCATGAAAAAAATTTGATCTTTAAGGACTGGATGAAATTTGCATCATGCTAGTTTTAATGAACTCCAAGGATGACAATGATAAATCAATACTATCGCATAGCCTTCACTCGTATGATCCATGTTGTGAGTAAGGATGCGAATCAAATTGTTCTGATGATTGTTCATCACAAACACATTATTTGATTAACTCTTCTTCTTTCATTATTTATTTAACCTGGTATTTTGAATGTAGCATTTAAATCATTATCAGATGTTAGAGCTTTTATGTTTAAATGCAATTGAACTACTACTACGTCATTATTTGCAAGGATATAGATGTTGTTTATAATTGGTCTTGGTTTGGGAGACAAGAAGGATATCACTGTTAGAGGCTTAGAAGTGCTGAAGAAGTGTGAAAGAGTGTATATTGAAGCTTATACTTCTCTCCTATCATTTTGTCTCTCTGAATATTGGCTTTCTGCTATTGTACTTGCTCAACCTTCTCTCTTATCCTTTCGTTATTATTTGAGTATGTTCATCTCTCAGGTGGAATTGGCATGAGCAATTGTACGGGAAGCTAGTTTCCATCGCTGACAGAGAAATGGTAGAAAAGAAAATAGACATTTTTTTGTTAGGAACATGTAAATCAGACATAGTGTATAATAAATAATATGCATGTGTATTCAAAATAAAAAGTGAAATGCTTATTATGGTTTAATCATGTATATAGTATAGCTTTAATTGCTCTAATTTATAAAGGTGAAGATGAAATAAAATAATTGTGAGGATTAAAATTGACATTTGCTAGAATTATAAATGATGATGTTCTTTAACACATTTTAAAATATTTTTTGTTCATGATAAAATTGAATTGAAAATAAAATTTATATAATTAATTCAAGCCAAGTGGAGGTAATGATGATATATTGGACTATCTTTATATATCAAATGATATATTACAATTAAATAAGATAAAATATTACCTTGAAATGAAAATGTGAACATGTAAATATTGAATAACTCTTTACATTTTCTCTTTAAAGCTCATCGATGCATTTTTTTATAATTTAGAAGTCATTCCATGCATATCCTTATAAATTACTTTTTATGAAGTATTTTGCTATGATGATAAGCCTGATGTGAGTGTTCCACTGAACACAAAATATGAGTCAGGATATGAAGAGAAAATGAGGGTTAAGAAACATGATAACCACAACCTAATAGTATATATTAAATTTATACATCTATAGTTTTTCTCAGATGATACTTTATCAATTTAGCTGATTTAGTTATTATACGTAATGATTCAAAAATGTGTTCTATTTAGTTCATATTTTTATGTATAACTACTTATAACTACTTGTATGAATATATCTATATATAATTATATGTATAACTATATATAACTATTTATAACTATATATGCTATATGTATAATAACATATAACTATAAATAATTATATTTTACTATATGCATAACAATAAAAACTATATACATAAATATATTTAAATATATAATTTACCACATATATTTAATATACATAATATATATTAGTATATAAAATTGTATTTAACTATATCTATAACTATACACTAGGAAGCATTGAAACGACATTCTACATGCGTGTCCAAGTGTCGGACACGTGCAAGACACACATCGGATACATGTCCGATATGCCACGTGGCATATTGTTGATCAATCCATGTCCATTACGCCACATAGCATATCGGACAGACACATCGAATGTCATATCCATGCTAATGATGCCGAGTGGCTGATGATTCCAAGTTTTTGATGACACCGATGTGCCGATTGATGCCGAGTGGCCAATTCTGTGGGTCGGTGGGGGGGGGGGGGGGGGAGGGGGGGGGGGGGGGGGGGGGGGGGGGGGGGGGGGGGGGGGGGTGGGGGGGGGGGGGGGGGGGGGGGGGGGGGGGGGGGGGGGGGGGG
>JAREIK010002431.1:0-31654 GCA_029783825.1 Sapria himalayana | reverse complement strand
TATAAAACTCCTTATAATTAAATATAACTATATTTTTATAACTATGTATACATATATGTATACATATATGTATACTATTGTAACTATTTATATATATTTGTTTATAGCATTGTATACATTTATATATAACTACATATAACTACTTGTATTAATTATATATATATATATATATATGTATGTATGTATGTATGTAAATGTATGTATGTATGTATGTATATATATGTGTTAAACTATATATAAATATTTGTAACTATTTATACTATATGTATAATAACATATAACTATATATAATTGTATTTTTCTATATGCATAACTATAAATTAAACAAGAAACATGAATGAAAAAGATGATGGTTGATCTAAATGAATATGTTTTTGATCATATGACCATTCAAAGTGACAAGTCAACATATACTCTTTCAAATGATATTTAAAGATAAATACATAAATGTTTTTATTATTCCATAAATTTTTATGAGTTATAAAAAAATATCCATGTGCTTATTAAAAGAACACTTCAAGTGTTATTTTAGGGTTTCAAAAAGTTATTTAAAATATTACTAATGATATTTTTTTGTCATAAAAATATTTAAATTTATTTTTAGCCCTATAACACTTAATTTTATAAGAATTAAAACATTGATTAGATTTTTAATATTAGTTTTTTATATTTCATTCTTATTAAAATAATAAATTATCTTTTTTTATGATCTTCACTTTAAGTTATTTTAGGAATTTTTTAAATTATAAATTATATCAAATATTATGAATTTTTATGCCTATAAATGTATTTCATATTATATTCTTAAAAACATATTGAATTCATAAAAATTTATAACTATATACATATGAAATACTTTTTATAATTTCATATTATTATTTTTATTTGTGAATTAATATTATAAATTTATCCATAAATTATACAAAAAATATGAAATGTTATAAATTTTGTATGGGTACATTTATAATGTTTTTTTTGGTTATATGAAATAATATGTTTTTTTTGGTTATATGAAATAATATGTTTTTTTAATAAATGAAATAATATGAATATTTGATTGCTAATTAATAGTTTTCATGGTTATTAGTAATATTATTTTTTTCTCCATTGTTATAACAATAAATACATTTTTTTATTTCTGAAATTTATTTCATTAATCTAGAAATAATATTACAAAAAACAACCATAATAAATTTATAAACTATTAACCAAATATTTATTTTTTTATGAAATTAAATAATTAATCATTAAAAATAAAATTCATAAACTACTATATATGATGAAATAATTACAATCCAAATGCAACATGGTCCCAGCACGGCTTCAATAGAGAACCTAGGTATCTCTATCTTTTCTCCCTTCTCCCTCGTAGCTCACATACAGATAATTGATGCAACAAAATTTCAAGATAATGCAGCTCAATCATCTAGTATAGTAGTGCAAGCATGAGAGAGAATGCAATTCCATAATAGGGTAGACAAGGAAGGATAAAGTTCTCCTGCTTGAGAGACTTATGGATGGTGTTCTACTTGATGAGTTTTTGGAGGAGGAATTAGTATCACTTATTGATGAGCATGAGTTTTGTGATATTGCTTATATTTTGCTGGGTGTCATGTTCTCTACTTTATCAATTGATATAATGTTAAATTGAAAGTTTTTTGTAGGAAGAATTAGCATGCCTTACACATTGAGGCATGATTGGCATACGCAGGCACACTTCGAGAGTGAACCATAAGACATTGACAATAATTTTGAAAAAAATAAAATGACTAGTGATAAAGATGGTGTCACTCTAGAAACATTGGTAGTGGTAGTAATAATAATCTACTACCTCTAATTTCATTGTACTATCAGAACCACGTATATGATACACACACACACACACATAACATTGATTGGAACACACACACACACACATACATATCATGTTGATTATTTGGTTGCATTTATGTGTGTGACAGCCTGTCTCAAATGCCTAAGCTATATAGATTTATGGGGAAGGAAATGACCAATTCCAAGCACACCATTCTGAAGACTCTTCGTTCAAGACCATTAATTTTTGTTCCTTACAATCCTCTCACGAAGCATGAGGATTTGGTTTCTGGTGTGTTTTTGTCTTCTAAAGAGGTATAGTGGTGTGTCCAGCTTGTGGGAATTCCCATGCTTTCTGAGGTTGGTACTCATATTGCCACCAACTGGATTTCTTTTCTTTGTCTTTCATCGGGATCTAGAAATTTTGTGAGAACAATTTTTGCCTACTTACTTATTCAATTTTTACTCGACAAAAATTAATGTTGAAACATTTGCATCTATAGAGGCATGTCGCAGTGATGTTCACACTTGAGATAAATCCCATCCTAAAGAAACAACAACAAAATAATTGAACAAAACACCACTACCTCCTTATTTGTAGTTGTATGTAAAAAATGTGATACTTGCTTAACACATTTTTTGATCATGATATCTTGTAAATATTAAACAAGATGACATATAATTTATGTTGTAGTTTTTAATTTTGTAGTTTTTTTATTATTGTGTTTTTTCTTTGATGATGATATTAATGAGAGCATTCATCTTGTGAGTTGCCCTAATAAAAATAATATGTTATATAAAAGCATTGTTTGTATGAGGTTATTCATCAAGTGTGTTATATTTGTTTATGTTGTGTGATTTAATGTTTTACATGGTATCAAAAGTGACCCCAGGGGGTTGGGGGCCGGGGGGGGTGGGGGTGTGTCTGTGTGTGTCGGAAAGTGCAGTAAACCCCTAGAAAAAGAAGTGCATCCACTATGCACGAGCTACCACGATTGCCCACACAATATGTGCTATGCTTTAAATCCCATTTCACACTCACTGTGTGTTATTGAAATCATTACTCACAAGGCTTAGGCCTTGATTCCAACTACGTCAATGCCATATGTGAATGTGATCCATAGGGGTGGATGTTCCCGCATCTGAGTTTTATGAGCCGGATAAGATGCTATACGAGCTCAAATACAAGGAAGAGGGAAGTTGTTGATTTCTCTGTGAGCTCGTAATAGACTCGGCATAACATTGAGTTGTGAAAGTTATTGTTTTTTTTTGTTTTTAATTTGATTTGGTTGCTTGGATTGGGTGTATACCCATCTTATCAAGGCAAATCAGATTACATCAGTGACGGACTACATTGAAATTGTGAAGTTGTATAGAGGAGCTGTATGGCCTATTATAATTGCAAAGGAGTGCAAGTATGGAGGATACAAGAAATAAAAAAAAATTAAAGAAATATTGAAAAGTTGGCATGATCAAATAGTTTATAGTCAGTGATTCAACCCAAAATTTAATTGTAGTGGCCTAGTCAGAGATGCCTTTATTATTGATCTTGCGGTGGGCTTGGCCGTGATTAGCCTCATTGATGATACATGGTGTCTCTTTTCTATCCATGTTTGCTTATCATCTTTTTTGCATTTTTTTTGTTGCACACCAGGATGACATCAGGATGGGACCCCCCTTGAATTAACTTCTCAAGAGCGGTGGTTCTCTGCTCTTCAATTATTTTTTTCTTTCATCCGCTAAGTTTTTTCATTTGCAAAATTAATAGAAATTAGTTTTTCTCTTATTTTTTTTTTACTTACATGGGCAGTTTAAAAAAATTGTATGATGGCTTGTTACTAAAACAGTGTTTGCTGGAGCACGATGAAGCATTACCTCATGTCAATAAGTTCTGTACCATGTGACCAACCACCCTGGATGGAATCATTAATCAACCAGGTTCTTTTTCTTTGAGTAACAAAATATAACATCAGATATTATAATAATTTTTAAGTTAAATGGGATGATTGATCGCAAGGTTAAAAAAAGTGTTGTTGGAAGAGCATCTAGATACAAAAATGGCATTGGCAAATAAAAGGAATGAGGAGTTGGAGGTGGAAAGAAAAAGAAGACTAGAAATAAAAGAAGCAATGCAGATGGACATGGAGGGACATACTCGGATGCTAGAGCAGTATGCAGATCTTGAGGAGCTGGGAAAGAGAAAGAAGCATCAATTTCACGGACAAATTATACATTATGCACTGTCATTAGATACAATGTTGAAGAAAAAGATGTAATCAAAATTGTTATATTTCTGTTTTAACTAAGTAACATATTGTATCGGAATAATTTATTAATTACTTTTATTTTTTGTTAATTATAAATAATGGTTTATAGTTTTTGTTTTTATTAATTTAATATAAAAATTTAAAAATATGTAATTAAATTTTTTGTAAAAAATTAAAATTATGAAAATAATTTAGAATGAAAATAGCTAGAAAAATTTCCCTCATTAATTTATTTAGAGACATTTCCCTCACTAATATAGCAGGGAAATTTTCTAAAGAACTAAATTCCAATCAAAATTAGTAAGGGAAAAAATTAATTTAGCTAGGGAATATTTCGTCGCTAAAATTTTTAACAAGGGAATTCTTCCCTGGTTAATTTTTAACAACGAGCACTTTAGCTTGAAAAAGTTTCCATCATTAATACGTCATTATTTCACTTTAGGGATGAAAAAAATTATTTAGCTAGGAATCTTTCCCTAGCTATTTGGGATTTTTCATGTAGCATTTTTTTTCTTCTTATTCTTCTTATTCTTCTTAATCATCTTATTCTTCTTATTCTTCTTATTTTTTTTATTATTCTTATTATTCATATTATTCTTATTCTTTTTTATTAATTATTCTACTTATTATTTTTATTCTACTTATTCTTATTATTATTTGTATTTTTCTCATTCTTTGTATTCTACTTATTTTTCTTATTTTTCTTATTATTCTTATTTTTCTTATTCTCCTTATACTTCTTATTCTTCTCACTCTTTTTATTCTTTTTATTCTTTTTATTCTTCTTATTTTTCTTATTCTTGTTATTTTACTTATTCTTTTGATTATTCTTTTTCTTCTTATTTTTTTTATTCTTCTTATTTACCATATTTCACATAATAAAAATGAATACAATCACATTTAATAATTTATCAACAAATTAAATACAATTTCAAGTCTCCCAAAACGTCCTTGACATGAACAATGAAGAAGAAGCTATGTTCCAAATCAAAAGCATAGAGATATATAATTGGCAGCAAAATCTTCAAGCAAAAGTAGTGGGTCTGAAGCAGTTAACAGTGATATTATCCATGCTTGCAGAACTGAAATTCAGGTGGTTCTGTCATGCCAACTTGCCCTGCCTAACTACTTCAATACCTAACACATGCACATACACACACATATCGCACACACATGCACACACATGCACACACATATCGCACACAGACACGCACACAGATATTCCACACAGACACGCACACACATATTCCACACATGACACCACACATATTCCACACATGCACACATAAGGCCACATTTCATGTAGTGCATAATACTTTCACTTAATGTGGGATCTATGAATTATTGATATATTGACATTCTTATCCCTACAAAACAATATCAATGTATCTAATTAATCACAAACCCAAGACTTACCCTTGGATGAAAATACTTGCTAGTAAATCAAGGCATCACACACACACACACACACACACACATATCATAAAGACATAAGATTGATAGTTGTGCTCCAAAGACACTTGTCAATACATCAAAGCATGACCTATACACACATACATACATATATGTATGTGTGTACATATATATCATAAAGACATAAAATCAATCCAACTATTTGAAATAAGCTTGTTGGTATGTGTGTGTGTGTGTGTGCATATATATATATATCATAAAAACAACTTTTTTATAGTTATGCATTAAAGATAGTTGCCAGCACACAAAAGCAAGACCTATACATACATACTTATATATATACACATACATGCATGCATATATACACACATACAAACATACATACATTCATATATATATATATATATATACATACATGTGTGTGTGTGTGTGTGTGTGTGTGTGTGTCCAAACTACTTTAGGTGAACTTAGTTGATAAATGTTTATATCTAGATACATGTCGATGAAAAAAAATAAAAATAAGATATGTCAATGATTAAGCTGTGTAAAAGCTATTTTTTAATAGTTGTGCTAACAAGAAAGCTGAACAAGTAGAAGAAAGGCATGTGTGTACATTCAGTGTGCATGTACTCATGAAAATATGTTCTTCACAAACTAAGATTGATAAAATTTTTATAGCAGTAAGCAAAAAAATTACACTTGTGCAATAAAATGATCTCTCTCTCTCTCTCTCTCTCTCTCTCTCTCCCTCTCCCTCTCTCTTTTAGTGATAGATGCCGGTGCACAGTTTCATAAAACATGATCAGAATCTACAAATTCTTAGCAACAGATTGAGCAATGAAAATCAAGAGGAAGAGAAGAGAAGCATGGCATGGAGAAGCAACCTGCTATGAGCTTTCTGGAGTGCTTCCAACATCATGGATGAAAAAATCATAGATCTTATGCTTCACCTTGTATATCTCTGCCAAGTAAAGTTCACTTCCATTTGAAATTGCTTGGTCCAACCAGTTGTTGACTCACTTCAGTTGTGATAAAATGGTTTCACTGGAGGTGAGGTCGTGTGGCAAAACCCTATCGCTCCCTCCTCCATTCTTTCCTAGCACCTAAAATCTAGCATCTAGAGACTCCTCGATAGTTGGGCATGGTGTGACCATTTGATGTGCGATGATGTGATTCTTGTAATCTAGAACCAAATGGTGATCAATGTCAGTAGTGTCCACATCAGTTGGCACAAAATAGTGCTAGTATTTTGGTACGATGCTAGTAATCCTTTGGTACATTTAGTCTTTGTGTGATTAAAATTGCATGAAACTTTCATTTTAAAAAGTTTTGCATAAAAGTATCATGAATTATGTGTTTTATCTTTATATCATTGTTAGTCTTCAATTTTGGAAAAGCAAATCAGAATGCTATTTGGGTGGTCATCGGTGCCATGGTTCAAATATAGGGTTACTCCTAATGACCTAACCTGATCTAGAAGCTTATTGTGCCAGATTTCCACCTCATATTGGTCTCCGTCTCCGTGATACCTTTTCCTTTCCACTCAATGTGTCTTCCACTTTTTGTTGGCTTTTTGTTTTTGTTGTTTTGTTGCAGCTGCCTTTTGAAGCATGTAGATTGGAATAATCATCTGCCTCAGAGGGACGACAAATCATTTTTCATAATCAATTCATTAAATTTATTTGATTTCAATTTAACGTGCTATAATGCTATGAATTGAAATATTATAAACTTCTTTTCTAAACGGAGTATACAATTTGTGTAGAGCACTAGAAGTTCAGTGGATCTCATGCATTGCTTTGATGATGTAGTTTGCCACCTTCAAGATTCTGGTCCTACATGATATGCTCTAATCGTTTATTTTTTAAAAGATGCAAGCTATATGCAAGATATTTTTTTAAAAAAATATGGTACTACATGCTAGGCTCTAATTATTTGTTTTTTAAAAGATGCAAGATGTATGCAAGCTATTTTTTATAAGATTTTGCTACTGCATGCTAGGCTCCGAACTTGTAATATTCAATTTTGTTTTGATTGTTTGTTTAATTTGTATGGTTCATATTTGAAAAGAAACCAATTGTGTCACTGATATTGTTGTAAAAAATTAAAAAAATTGAGTTTTTTTCCCTGGTGCAGCAAAAATTGTGCTTTTCCTTGAGCTTTGGATGCTTATTTGCATGCTTCATTTTATTGTCTTGTTTTCTTTTTCAATTATTGAATGAATTTCTCAAAGGATTCCGCATTTGATAATGTGTTTCTAGATATGCGAGTTAAAGATAGCTCTATCAAGTAGTGAATACTAGATCATTTCTGAATGTTCAATTTCTAACATTTCAGAGGTGCTTAATGCCATTCCTCCCTTACACAATGATTTTATGATATCTTATGTTTTGTAATCTGTGATTTCTAGTGATCTCATTAGCAATGGATCTGATGTTATGGCTAGGGAGCTCTATGTTTCTGTTAAAGTTTTTATGGTCATCAATCTAGTTAAGTTGAGTTTATTTGCTGGGGTTGCAAGAGAATCTTCCCTGGCCACAACACAGGTACATGTTCCTTTTGATAAATTGACTTTTTTTTCTATTTTTTTTCCAAGTGATGTAAGAAGATTATTATTCTTCATTGTGCTCAATTTGGAATGGGTATTACTCCCATACATAAGCTTATGTTGTATTGCTCCTTGTTTCATACATTAGTTATTCTGGGCTTTTCTATGTTAGACAAATATTGAGATTGAGTTTTAATGCTTATTGTTCCAAATAATTCCATTAATAATTTTTTGAAATAATTACACTATATAAACTATGGTGAATTGAGTAATAATCGATATAGTATAAAAATATTGAAGTAACCTAATACCAAGAGTTTTTTGCCGAATATTTATACATAGTCAAATATACTTTTGTATATATATGCATTTATATATTATGGTACACTATAAGAAAATGTTCATTTAGCTAAGGAATTTTAGTTAGGAATCAATCCCTAGCTAAATTGTGAGGGATTAGCTAGGGAACAGCAAGGAATTTATGATTTTTCATTGAAATAAAAATTTGCAACAGATTAGTGATGGATTATTTTCGTAAATTCAGCTCAAGAAAAGTAGGACATTTAACAACATATTAGCGACATATTAGCGACAGAATATTTTCGTAAATTCCACTCAAGAAAAGTGAGGAATTTAGCAAAGCATCAACGATGGATTAGCTACGGAATATTTTCATAAATTTTGCTCAGGAAAAGTAGGGAATTTAGCAACGGATTAGTGACGGAATAACGACGGAATATTTTCATAAATTTTACTCAAGAAAAGTAGAGAATTTAGCAACGGATTAAGTGATAGAATTTTTCTAGCTAATAAATTCTTGAATATAGCGATAGATTTAGTGATGGAATTTCTCTAGCTAATAAAATTCAGAATTTAGCGATGGATTTAGCGATGTAATTTCTCTAGCTAATTACATCTAGAACATAGCGATGAATTTTAGCGACAGAATTTTTCTAGCTAATAACATCCTGAAATATAGTGACGGATTTAGCGATGGAATTCCCCTAGCTAATTACATACTGAATATAGTGATGGATTTTAGCAACAAAACTTCTCTAGCCAATTACATCCTGAATATAGCGATTGATTTTAGCGATGGAACTTCCCTGGCTAATTAAATCCAGAATATATCGATGGATTTAGCGACGGAACTTCCCTAGCTAATTAAGAATATAGTGATGAATTTAGTGATAAAACTCCCATAGCAAATTAAATCCCGAACATAGAGCCGGATTTAGCGACGGAATTTCCTCTAGTTAATATTTAATTATTTAATTTTTTTAGTTTATTATTAGTTTTAATATTTTATTTAATTTTATTTATTAAATGTATGTCAATGGTCTATAGATGAGCGATCCTTAAAAGATACATTCTCCTCGTAAAATTATAAAAAAAAGATATAATAAATAAATAATTTAAAAAATATAAAAATACAAAAAAAATTATATTAATAAGGACTAAAATAACTATTTTAATGATGTATTAATTTTTAAAAAAAAGTATAATAAAAATTTTTTATAATTTTTAATTAAGAAACTTAAAAATTTGTATTAAAGTAACATTAAATACTTAATTCAATAAGTATAATAATTTTTTTTGATATTTTAAATATTAAATTAACATATATTAAAATATCTACTAATGTAAATGTAAATAAATTCATTGTATGATAAATAGAAAATATTTTAAAAATATCTGAATTGACGAATAAACTATTAAATATTAATATTATTATAATTATAAAAAAATTTTATGATAATAGGAAACTTTTAAAAAAATAATTAATACAAAATTTGAAAAACTTGAAATATAATAAAAAATATAAATTTTTTCATTAAAGTTAAAAGAAAATAAATTAATATTAAAAAATAAATACATAGATATTTCCCCCTATTAAAATTTATAAGAATTTAACAAATGAGTAATATTTTTACTATTAGCTTTTAATATTCAGTCTTTATTAAAATAATTAATATAACTTTTTTAATTATCTTCTTACTTTAAGTAATTTTTTGAATTTTAAAAATTATTAATGATATCAAATAATATGAAATTTTATGCCTTTAAAATTATTTCATATTATCTGCATAAAAATTAATATGATTTCTTAAAAATTTATAACCATAAAATATAAATTTTTATATATTTTTTAACATTAAGAGTATTTTGTAACTCTTAAGAGAGTGGCTAAAAGACAAATCATCATTTCATGTATGTCTTATTATATGAAGTTGTTAATTTTGTAGCTATTTGATATTTTTTTATAAGGCTAAACATATATATTTTTTAAATTGTTTATATATTTATTGTTTAATTAATATTATAATAAAAAATTGTAAGGTGTTTTTTTTTCAGGTGTACCTTGCTACATGCACATTAATTTTGTTGAAAAAATTTTGATAGTAAATAAAATAAATGAGTGTTTTTGTATTATATATATTGTTTATTTAATGTTTTTATAATTAAAAATATAAATATTTTGGTAATATATATAATCACTTGTCGAGACTCCACTGACAACTCTAACAAGCGAAGCACAAGTCCTCCACAGTCCACCATCTATCTCATCATTGACAAATCAAAACTTATTTGAAGATTAAGTGATAATTTGTTATTGATTTGAGATAAGTTTTCTACCCTAATTCTTCATTGAATATCTTAATGCAAGAGTTTGCGTATTGATTCTGTTAATTTTTTTCAGAAATTCTTCTTCTTTAATCATCATTGTATGCTTGGATTGCTTATATAAACTTATTCATATACATACCTAATGCATTTGTGATACAATGCATTCTCATTGTATAGATGTTGATGGTGCACAGGAGGTATGCCAACTTTATTTCCATTTTTTTCCACTCGACAATATTTTGTTTATCTTAGTTTAATCACAAAATTGGTGTTGGTATTTGTGTTGGGTAGTGTCTATATAACACATAAATATATAAGTTCATTTTATTATATCTATAACTATAAAAATTTAATACATAAACATAACTATATATAAATATATCAGCGTATATTTAATATACATGCATACATACATATATATATGTATGTATGTATGTATGCATGTATTTAACAATATGTATATCAACATATTACTATATATAAATGTATTTATCTACACTAATATACATAACTATATATAAATACTATACATAAATTGTATACATAAACAATATACATAAACAGTATAAGGTATGCCGATTTGATATCTACATCAATATACATAACTATATATAAACAGTATACATAAACAGTATACATACAGATATGTGTATTTTATATAAGTGTATTTAAACATAACTATACATCAATATGCATGTGTGATATAATTCAAATTTCTTATATAAGTGTATTTTACTATATCTATAACTATAAAAATAGTATACATAAACATAACTATATATAAATACACACACACACACATATATAACTATATATATATATATAACAATATGTATATCAAAATAGAGTTTATTAAGTTAAAGACTAGTTGCAAACCCTAACTATTAAGTTTTATTAAGTCTTAAAATTCAATTAATGTTTTAATATTAAATTATCAAAATATTTAATATACAATACACATATATAAAACATTAAGGGGATGTTTGTTTTTTTACTTAATACTTAATAGAACTTTTTTTAGCTTAATGCTTAATGGTACTTAATAGCATTAAGAATTAAGTTGTCTATTTTTTTTAATATTATATTTCTATTAAGGGAGGGAGGATTTTTTTCTTTACCTAAGGGAACTAGAAAATGCTAGATTGAGCATTTTTTGATACAGCATTTTTTGGTTTTGCTTTTTCTGAACAGAAAAAGCCAAAAAAAATAGCTTAACACATTAAGCATTTTTAAAATAATTCAAAGTGAAAAGTGTTAAAAAAATATAACACATTTCGGCATTATGCTAGAACTAATTCGTTTTCAGCATTAAGCTGAAAAAACAAACACACCCTAAGACTCATCTAATTTTTTTTACTTAATAAATATTTTCAAAATATTAATGTGCGTGTAGCAAGACACATGAAAAGCAAACACCTTTCAATTTTTTATTATAAAATTTATTAAACAATAAATATATAAACAATTTCAAAAAATATATGTTTAGCCTTCCAAATAGAATAACAAATCAAATGAATACAAAATTTTTAAACTTAATATACAAGTTACACATGAAAAGATTATTGGTCTTCAGGACAGTTTCCTAAAAATTATAAATACTCTTTATGTTAAAAAAAATATACAAATATATATATATTTTAAGTTTATAAATTTTTAAATTTCCATATTAATTTTTATTAGATAATATGAAATAATTTTAAAGTCAATTATATTTATTAAAGAGATATAATTATTAAGAAAAATTTATATTTATTAAATTTAATAAAGATGGAATATTAAAAGCTAATAGTATAAATTTAACTCAATTATATAGTTCTTATAAATTTCAGTAGGGACAAACACCTTTCTATTTATCCTTTAAATATATTAATTTAATATCATTTAGATATTATGAAAAATAATAAATTTTTTATAATTTAAAAATTTCAAATTTTTTTGAAATTATTTTATTACAAATTTTCGTTAGGCATAAAACTATCTTTTAAACTCAAAATAATGTTAATATTATCTATTTTTTTCGTTAATTATGATATTTTGTAAATATATTATATTTTATCATACAATGAATTATTTAATCTTTTTATTAGTAGAAATTTAAAAGTATGTTTATTTATTTTTTAAAATACCTTTAAAAATTTGTATAATTATAGAATTAATCATTTAATGTGTTCTTCGTCTTTATTAATAATTATTGTAGTCTTTATTAATAGTAATTATAGTGTTTATTAATATTAAATTTTTTTATATTTATATATTATTTAAATTATTTATTTATAATAACCTATTTTTATAATTATATGAGGAGAATGTGTCTTACAAGGATCGGTGATCTATAGACAAAGGCATACCGCATACATAACTTTAATATACAAAAGTAATTAAATATTAACAAATTAAATCAATAAAGAATAGTATTGAAAATCATCCTCAAACCAAATAGATATGAAAAAATTCAAAGCTAAATTGAATTATTTTGCGAAAAAAAATTTAAAGAATAATCGCTTGCAATAAAATATAAAATAATAAAAAAAATTTGATAATTAGTTAGCGATGGAATTTGTCTCGATCTAATTAGCTAGGAAAAATATATTGGTAAATCCGTCACTAAATCAATCGCTAAATCAGCCGCTAAATTCCATGTTTTTATTTGCATTGAATTTATGAAGATATTAACGATGGATTATGTCTGGATATAATTAGCTAGGGAAAATCTTTTGCTAAATCCGTCGCTAAATTCTCGGCTTTTTTGCATGAAATTTACAAACATATTAGCGACAAATTTTGTTTGGATCTAATTAGCAAATGAAAATCTATCACTAAATCCGTCGTTAAATTTCCTGCTTTACTTTGTGCGGAAATTTACAAAAAAAAAATAACAATGGAAATTTTCAATCGACCAAATCCATCGCTAATCCGACACTAATCCACCACTAATTTGTCGAAAATTTTAATATCAAAGTAAAATGAAAAATCCCTTGCTATTGCCTAGCTAATCCAACCCAATATAGCTAGGAATTGATCCTTAGATAAATTTTCATAGCTAAATTTCACTAGCTAAATTGACATATTCTTGTAGTGGAAGAATAAGAATAAGAAGAATAAAAAGAATAAAAAGAATACGAAGAATAAGAAGAATAAGAAGAATAAGAGGAATTAGAAGAATTAGAAGAATAAGAAGAATAAGAAGAATAAGAAGAATAAGAAGAATAAGAAGAATAAGAAGAATAATAAGAATAAAAAGAATAAAAAAGAATAAAAAGAATAAAAAGAATAATAAGAATGAGAAGAATAAAAAAAAAGAATAAGAAGAATAAGAAGATAAAAAGAATAAGATAAATAAAAAGAATCACAAGAATAACATGAAAAAGAAGAATAAGAAGACTAAGAAGAATAAGGAGAATATGGAGAATAAGAAGAAAAAGAAGATTAACAAGAAAAATATGAAAAGGAAGAATAGGAAGAATATGAAGAAAAAGAAGAATTATAAGAATTATAAGATTAAAAAGAATAAGAAGAATAAAAAAAATATGAAGAATAAGAAGAATACGAAGAATACGAAGAATAAGAAGAATAAGAATAATAAGAATAATAAAAAGAATAAGAAGAATAAGAAAAATAAAAAGATTAATCAGAATAAGAAGAATAGGATGAATAAGAAGAATAAGAATAATAAAAAGAATTCGAATATTAAGAAGAATAAAAAGAATAAGAAGAATAAGAAGAATAAGAAGAATAAGAAAAATAAGAATAATAAGAAGAATAAGAACAATAATTAAAATAAGAAAAATAAAAAGAATATGAAGATTAAGAAGAATAAGAAAAATAAAAAGAATAAAAAATATAAAAAGAATAAGAAGAATAATACGAATAAAAAGAATGAAAATAATAAGAAGAATAATAAGAATAATAAGAATATGAAAATAAAAAAAATAATAATAATTACAAGAATTAGAAGAATTAAAAGAATAAGAAGAATAATAAGTATAAAAAGAATAAGAAAAATAGGAAGAATAGATGAATGAGAAGAAAAGAAGAATAATAAGAATAAGTATGATAAGAAGAATGAGAAGAATAAGAAGAATGAGCAGAATAAGAAGATTAAAAAGAATAATAAAATAAGAAGAATAATAAGAATAAAAAAAATAAGAAGAATAAACAAAATAAGAAGAATAAGAAGAATAAAAAGAATAAGAAGATTTAGAAGAAAAAGAAGAATAAGAAGAAAAACAAGAATAATATGAATAAAAACAATATTTAGAATTGAATAATAAGAATAAAAAGAAGAATTAATAGAATAATAAGAATAAGAAGAATAAGAAGAATAAGAAGAATTAGAAGAATAAGAAGAATAAGAAGAATTAAAAGAATAAGAAGATTTAGAAGAATAAGAAGAAAAACAAGAATAATATGAATAAAAACAATATTTAGAATTGAAGAATAAGAATAAAAAGAAGAAATAATAGAATAATAAGAATAAGAAGAATAAGAAGAATAAGAAGAATAAGAAGAATAAAAAGAATAAGAAGAATAAGAAGAATAAGAAGAATAAGAAGAATAAGAAGAATAAGAAGAATAAGAAGAATTAGAAGAATAAGAAGAATAAGAAGAATAAGAAGAATTAGAAGAATAATCATAATTAGAAGAATAATAATAATAAGAACAATAAAAAGTATAAGAAGAAAAATATGAATAATAAGAAAAAGAAGAATAAGGAGAATAGGAAGAATAAGAAGAATATAAAGAATACTTGTATACAAAGCGATTGCTGGTGTACTTGTCAACAAAGCGAGTCTCTGACAAAAGTAGCATGGACAAGTCAACGAAGGTAAAAGAACTTTCTACAAAGTATAAGGAACGTGGAAGGTCCTGGCCATAAGGAGACCACCAGAAACTAAGGAAAGGAGTAAGTTGAGGAAATTAAGATAAGCCGTAAAATTTAGATGCAAAAATCTTCCATTTTAGCAAAAATAGCCAGTGGCTTAGAAAAAATTCAACTCAAATTCCAGTCTATGAAAGTCTACCATGGGCTTTTATTAAATGTTAGAATGTTATGGCTCGTTTATTTTATTTATATTGTAAGTGGGTGTAAAAGGGAAAAGGGGTAGATCTTAGCTTGTAAAAATGGTATTCCTCCGCCAAAAGAGAGGGTTATAATAATAATAAAACAAACCTTAAAAAAAAATAATAAGAATACTAAGAATAAGAAGAATTAGAAGAATCAGAAGAATAAAAATAATAAAAAAATTGAAGAATAAAAAAGAAAAGAAGAAGGAGAAGAATAATATGAATAAGAAGAATAAGAAGAATTATAATAAAAAGAAAAAAATTAGAATTATAAGAATAAGAAGAATAAGAAGAATTAGAAAAATAAGTAGAAAAAGAATAATTATAAATATTTGAAGAATAATCAAAATTAGAAGAATATAAAGAATAATAAGAATAAGAAGAATAAGACATATAAAAACAATAAGAAGATTAACAAGAATAATAAGAATAAGAATAAAAAATAATAGGAAGAATTAGAAGTATAAGAAGAATTAGAAGAATAACAAGAATAAGTAGAATAAGAAATAAGAAGAATATGAAATATAAGACGAATAAGAAGAAAAAGAAGAAAAAGAAGAAAAAGAAGAAAAAGAAGAAAAAGAAGAAAAAGAAGAAAAAGAAGAAAAAGAAGAAAAAGAAGAAAAAGAAGAAAAAGAAGAAAAAGAAGAAAAAGAAATATACCAAGAATATTAAGAATAAGAAGAATAAAAAGAATAAGAAGAATAAGAAGGATATTAAGAATAAAAAGAATAAGATGTAAATGAAGAGTAAGAAGAATAAGAAGAATAAGAAGAATAAGAAGACTACAAAATATAAAAAGAATAAGAAGAATAAGAAGACTAAAAAGTATAAAAAGAATAAGAAGAATAAAAATAATATAAATAATAAAAATAAAAATAATAATAAGAATTAGAAGAATAAAAAAAATAAGAAGAATAAAAAGAATAATAAAAATATGAAGAATAAGAAAAAAAAAGAATGAGAAGAAAAGAAGAAGAATAAGAATAAGTAGAATAAGAAGAATATGAAGAATAAAAGAATAAGAAGAATAAAAGAATAAGAATAATAAGAAGAAAAAACGAATAGGAAGAATAAAAAGAATAAAAAGAATAAGAATAATAAGATGAATAAGAAGAATAAGATGAATAAGAAGAATAAGATGAATAAGAAGAATAAGTAGAATAAAAAGAATAATATGATTTAGAAGAATAAGAAGAATAATAGGAATAATAAGAAAAAAATATGTAGAAATAGAATAATAAGAAGAATAAAAAAATAAGAAGAATAATAAGAATAAGAAAAATAATAAAAATAAGAAGATTAAGAAAAAAATGTATAAGAAGATAAAGAAGATAAATAAGATAAAAGAAGAATTAGAATAATAAGAAGTAGAATAATAAGAATAATAAAAAGAATAATAAGAAGAATAAGAAGAATAAAAAGAATAATCAATAAAGAAGAAGAAGAATATGAATAATAATAATAATAATCAAATAAGAATAATAATAAGAATATAAATAATATGAAGAATTAATTGAATAATAAGAAAAAGAAGAATAAGAAGAATAAAAATAATATGAAGAATAAGAAGAATAATAAGAATTAAAAGAATTAAAAGAATAATAAAAATTATATGAATTAGAAGAATAAAAAAATTGAAGAATAAAAAAGAAAAGAAGAAGAATAATAATAATAAGAATTAGAAGAATAAAAAGAATAAGAAGAGTAAGAAGAATAAAAAGAATAAGAAGGATAAGAAGAATAGGAAGAATAAGAAGAATAAGAAGAATAAGAAGAATAAGAAGAATATGAAGAAAAGAAGAATAAAAATAATATGAAAAATAAGAAGAAATAGAAGAATAAAAAGAAAAAGAAGAATAGGAAGAATTAAAAGAATTAGAATAATAAGAAGAATAAGAAGATTAAGAAGAATAAGAAGGATACAGAGAATAAAAAGAAAATAAAGAATCAGAAGAATAAATAGAATAGTAAGAATACGAATAATAAAAAGAATAACATGAATAAAAAAGATTAAAAAGAGTAAGAAAAAAAAGAATAATAAGAATAATAAGTAGAATATGAATAATAAGAAGAGTAAGAAAAATAAAATGAATAAGAAAAATAAAAAGAATAATAAGAATAAGAATAAGAAGAAAAAGAAGAAAAAGAAGAAGAATATGAAGAAGAATAAAAATAAGAAGAATAAAAACAATAAGAATAATTAGAACAATAAAAATAAATAGAAAAATAAAATGAATAAGAATATTAAAAAGAATATGAAGAATAAGTAGAAAAAGAATGATAAAAAATATAAATAGAATAAAAAGATAAAGAATAATTATAAAAATTAGAAAAAATATGAAGGAATAGAAGAAAAAGAAAAATAAGAAGAATAAGAATAAAAGAAGAAAAGATTGAAAGAAAAAAAAGAATAAAAAGAATAAGAAGATTAAGAAGATTAAGAAGAATAAGAAAAATTAGAAGAATAAGAAGAATAAGAATAATAAGAAGAAAAAGTAGAATAAAAAGAATAACAAGATTATAATAATAAAAAGAATTTGAAGAATAAGGAGAATAAAAAAATAAGAAAATTGAGAAGAATAAAAAGAATAAAGAGAATATGAAGAATAATAAGAAAAAGAAGAATAAGAAGAATAAAAATAAAAAGAATAATAAGTAGAATAAGGAGAATAACAAGAATAACAAGAATAAGATGAATAAGAAGAATAAGTAGAAATAAAAGAATAAGATGAATAAGATTAATAAGTAGAATAATAAGAATAATAAGTATAAGAAGAAGAATAATAATAGGAAGAATAAAAAAATAATATGAATAATAAGTATTGAAAGAAAATAAAAGTATTAGAAGAATTAGAAAATTATGAAGAATAAGAAGAAAAAAAGAATGAGAAGAAAATAAGAATTAGAAGAATAAGTAGAATAAGATCAATAAGATGAATAAGAAAAAGAATAAGAATAAGAAGAATCCGAAGAAAAAGAATAATAATAAGAATAAGAAGAATAAGAAAAATAAGAATAATAAGAAGAATAAGAAGAATAAGAGGAATAAGAAGAATAAGAAGAATGAGAAGAATAAGAAGAAGAATAAGAAGAATAGGAAGAATAAGAAGAATAACAAGAATAAGAAGAATAACAAGAATAATAAGAATAATAACAATAATAATAATAATAATAATTAGAAGAATAAGAAAAATTAGAAGAATAAGTAGAATATTAAGATTAATAATAAAAGAAAGAATAAAATGAATAAGAAATTTAAGAAGAATAAAAACAATAATAAGAATAATAAGAATAAGTAGAAAAGAAGAATAAGAAAAAAAAGAATTAAAAAAATAAGAAGAATAAAAAGAATTAGAAGAATAAAAATAATAAAAGAATAATAAGAATACGAAGGATAAGGAGAAAAAGTAGAATAAGAAGAATATGGAGAATAATAAGAATAAGAAGAAATTTTACAATAAGGAGAATACAAAGAATTAGGAGAATAAGAAGAATAATAAGAATATGAAGAATAAGAAAAATAAAATGAAAAAAAAGAATAAAAAGTATTATAATATTAAGAAGAATAACAAAAATAAGAAGAATAAAAAAAAGTAGAAAAAAGAATAAAATTAATAATAAAAGAAGAAAAAGAATAAAAGACGAATAAGAAGAAAAGAAGATAAAGAAAATAAGAAGAATAAAAAAAATAAGAAAAATAAGAAGAATAAAAAGTATAAGAAGAATAAAAAAAAGAATAAGAATAATAAGAATATTTAAAAGAATATGAAGAAAAAGAAGAATAAGAAGATTAAGAAGAATAAGAAAAATAAAAATAATAATATGGTAAAAAAAAGAAGAATTAAGATGAATAACAAGAATAAGAAGAATAATAAAAATAAGAAGAATTATAAGAATTAGAAGAATTAGAAGAATTAGAAGAATTAGAAGAATTAGAAGAAGAATAATAATAATAATTATAATAATTAGAAAAATAAAAAGAATAAAAAGAAAAATAAGAATAAGAAAAAAAAGATTTATGAGAAGAATAAAAAGAATAAGAATAATAAATAGAATTATAATAATATTAATAATAAGAAGAATAATAAGAATAATAAGAATATTTAGATAAATTAAGATTTCCTATATTAGAGCTCAAAAAGTTAAAGATTGAATGGAAATAAGTTGCAGCTAGGTGGCATCAGTTCTCTTGGTCATTTAACTTGATTTGTAGATCCTATATGCAACAGAAGCCATTAAAAAGTCACCCTAGTCCTGTTGGGAGATTATGTATTTTGATATGTTGGTATACCCTGCATTTAGTTTTGCAGGAATATAAGCTTACAGTGAAGAGTACACTGTTTTGGCATCCTGCAAAAAAAATTCTGTTTTGCAGGCTTAAGAAGAAGAGTACACTGTTGTTGCCAGCAATATAAGCTTACATTGGAAAGAATAAACAAGCTAAATGGGACAGCTGAAGGGGTCAGCAGAAATAAGTAAAGCTTTGAGTTACAAGAGGCCAGGCACCGAAATGAATATGAGGGAAGGGTTACAAATTAAAAGTGTTACTGGCTGTGATATTTTGGATGCTTATGTGAAACACGGGTCTGTTATATTGGGTTAAAGTCAGTATCTGGTCAAGTTTATGGGTGTCTGTTAAGTGTAGGTAGAAATAGAGTCTATTAAGTGTCTGTTATGTTTAAGTTTCTTGTCAAGCTTAAGCAGAAATATGGAAAAGGAAGGAAGAATAAAGGCCACAAATTGAAGGAGCTCTAGGAAGGCTGAAGCTAAGAAAGATAGAAAAATAGGTTTTTTTCAGAAATCCAAGAGCCCAATATAGGGTAAAATCTGATATTGTGAAATTTTATTTTGGACTTGCTTTGTTTTTTTTTTTTGTATTTTGAGAAAGAGTGTAAAAGGGAAAAGGGTAATCTTAGTTTGTAAAAATGGTATTCCTCCGCCAAAAGAGAGGGCTAATATAAAAAAATAAACTTAAAAAAAAAGAATAAAAATAATAAGAATAATAAGAATAACAAAAAGAATTAGAAGAATAAGAAGAATAAAAAGAATAAAAAGAATAATAAGAATAATAAGAATAATAAGAAAAAAAGAATATGAAGAATAAGGCCAATAAGAAGTCTAAGAATAAAAAGAAGAATAGGGGGAATAAGATAAATAAGAAGATTAATAAGAATATGATGAATAAGAAGAATTAAAAGAATAAAAAGAATAAGAAGATTAAGAAGAATAATAAGAATAATAAGAATAAAAAGATTAACATGAAAAACAAGAATAAGAAGAATAATAAAATAATAAAAATAAAAAGAATAAGCAGAATAATAATAATAATAATAAGCTTAAAAAAATAAAAAGATTAAGAAGAAAAAGAAGAATAAAAGTATAAGAAGAATAAGAAGAATAAGAAGAATTAGAAGAATTAGAAGAAAAAGAAGAATAAGAAGAATTAGAAGATTAAGAAGAATTAGAAGAAAAAGAAGAATAAGAAGAATAAGAAGGATAAGAAGAATAAAAAAATAATAAGAATAAGAAGAATATAAAGAATACGAATAATAAGAAGAATAATAAGAATAACAAGAATGACATGAATAAAAAGAATAATTAGAGTAAGAATAATAAGAATTATAAGAATAATAAGAAGATTAAGAAGAATAAGTAGAATAAGAAGAATAAGAAGAATAAGAAAAATAAGAAGAATAAGAAGAATAAGAAGAATAAGAAGAATAATAAGAATAAGAAGGATAAGAAGAATAATAAGAATAATAAGAATAAGAAGAATAAGAAAAATAAGAATAATAAGAATAATAATAATAAGAAGAATAAGAAGAATAAGAAGAATAAGAAGAATAAGAAGAATAAGAAGAATAAGAAGAATAAGAAGAATAAGAAGAATAAGAAGAATAATAAGAATAAGAAGAATAAGAAGAATAAGAAGAATAAGGAGAAAAAGGAGAATAATAATAAAAATAAGAATAAAAAGAATTAGAAAAATATTTTGGATAAGAAGAATAAGAATAAGATGAATAATAATAATATGAAGAATAATAAGAATAATAAGAATAATAAGAATAAGAAGAAAAAACAGAATAAGCAGAATAAGCAAAATAAGAAGAATAAGAAGAATAATAAGAATAAGAAGAATAAGTAGAATAATAAGATTAACATAAATAAAAGAATTAGAATAATTTAGAATAATAAGAAGAATTAGAAAAATATGAAAATAATAATAAAAAAAGAATGTGAAGAAAAGAAGAATAAGAAGAATAAAAAGAATAAGAAGAATAAGAAGAATAAGATGAATAAAACGAATAAGCAGAATTAAAAGAATAAGAAGATAAGAAGAATAAGAAGAATAAGAAGAAAAAAGAAAATAAGAAGGATATGAAGAATAATAAGAATAAGAAGAATTATAATAATATGAATAATATGAAGAATAAGAAGATAAACTAGATTTACTTTGAATGAGAAGAAAAAAAGAAATAGTAGAATAAGTAGAATAAGAAGAATAAGAAGATTAACAAAAATAAGAAGAATAAGAAGAATAATAAGAATACAAAATATAAAAATAATAAGAAGATTAAGAAGAATAAAAAGAATACTAAAAATAAGATAAATAAAATGAATATGAAGAATATGAAGATTAAGAATAATACCAAGAATAAGAAGAATAAGAAAAATAAGAAGAATAAAAAGAATAAGAAGAATAAGAAAAATAAGAAAAATAAGAAGAAATGAAGAATAATAATAATAATAAGAATAAGAAGAATGAAAATAATAGGAAGAATAAAAATAATAAAAATAATAATAATAATAAGAAGTAATAGGTTTAATTAATAGAAAATGGAGAATAAGAAGAATATGGAGAATAAAGAGAATAACAAGAATAAAGAGAATAAAAAAATAAAAAGAATAAGAAGACACAAAGAAGATTACTCTTCTCTTTTAATTCTAAAGAGTGAAAAAGTAATTCGTAGTGAGAGAAACTTCATTGTTGAATCTCTCAAGCTTAACTTATGGGAATCATGCTAAGATATTTATTAAAAAAAGTTTTGCTTCGATTATTAAAAAGACCAAAATGCATAATCCCTTGTTTTGATTCAAGGAAGATGCACCAATAGTGTGTTTATCGAAGGAGGATTTCGAGAACTCACTGCCCATTCAACCTCACACTTCTCGGAAAATTCCTACATGTGATCCCTGATTTTAAAGATATTTATGAGTTTTTTGAAGCCTTGATGCTTCGGGAGTCGGTAAGGATAGTATGGTATGTTGCAAAACATATTATGATTCAAGCTAAGAAGGAAGAGGATTTCTTTTGCCTATGGTTGCGTGGGTAGTAGAACTTTGTGGGATACCCAAAGAGGATGTTCAAGTGGACACCCGAATTTCATCCAAATGAAGTATCAGCACTCGCCTTAGTTTGGTTTTCTCTTCCACTTCTACCATTTCATTTATTATGTAAATCCTCCCTATTTCATATTGCTAGCTGTGTGGGTATGCCCTGGATAATGGATGAAGCCATGACTTAAATGAAAAGGTCGAGCATGGCAAGAGTGTGGTTGGAAGTGGATGTTTCTCACCCTATTCAGAAAATAGTGTGGGTAGGCAGTGGACACTCAGGTGGAATTTGTTAGGATGTAGATGCTGAAAATTTTCTTCATTATTGCTTAAATTGTAAGAAACTGGGTCATTTAATTTCGAATTGTATTTTTAGGGGGGGGGGGGGAGGTAAGAGAAATAGGCAGAATATATTTGAGGGAGAGGGGGAAAAATGGGAAAAAAATAGAGATTAGGAAATTTGGATAGAAGAGATGAGGGCGGAGGAGGGGCTGAAAGGCACTGGCAGTAAGGGGATGGAGGAAGGAAAGAGTTTGGGGGAGGAAGAGGGCAGGAAGGAAGGGCTGGAAAAAGGGGAGGAAGACCTAGGTGGGAGGAAGGAAGTAGGGGATGCTGGCAGCAAAGTGTGG
The DNA here is from genome assembly GCA_029783825.1 of Sapria himalayana. Taxonomy (NCBI): domain Eukaryota; kingdom Viridiplantae; phylum Streptophyta; class Magnoliopsida; order Malpighiales; family Rafflesiaceae; genus Sapria; species Sapria himalayana. Next base: position 7,955 of record JAREIK010002431.1, on the reverse strand, counting down.
GGGAGAGGGGAGTAAGTATCGGGGGAAAGGGAGGCAGAAGGGGGTGAGGGCAGTAGGGGAAAAGATTTGGGGGGAGGGAGAAATATAGAGATAGTGTAGAATGAAGGAGAAAGTTAATAGGAATAAGGAAATGACTAAAAGAGGGGGGCCAAAGAAATGGAGAGGGCAGGGGGTAAGGGTTTCGGGAAGGATAATGTAAAAAATACAGCAGAATTTGAACTTGAAAATGAAATAATAAATTTCAATGGGGAGGAAGATGACCTCTTCTTGGAAGAGTGAACGGAGGCTAAAAGCTGGCCCATCATAGAAAGAGAAGAAGAAATGCAAAATCTTGACTTGGTTTTGATACAAGATGATTCAAAAAGGATGTCTCAAAAAACATGGGAAAGTTTGCCGAATAATATAGATCGCATGATAGAAGAATTAAAATTAATTAGTTTCCAAGTAAGCAAATTAAAACTAGCAGGTAAGAATAATCAGGCTAAGAAAATCGCATACAAAGGCTCAAGAAATAGAAAAAAATATTTAAATATGTATTATGAATCAATATGCACAACTAGAGCACAGGCTAGACCCAATTATGTGTAAGAGCCTATATTCGAACATAAGAGAAGTAGGAAATACTCTGTCGATAAATAGGATAAAAAAATTAATTAAAATTCATAATATCCGAATGGTAATAATAGCGGAACCTATGATTAATAAAGAATTTGTAGAATTATATAAAAAGTAAGTAGGACTAGAGAATGCATTCTCTAATAACAATGGTAAGATTTGGTTGTTTTGAAAAAAGAATATTGCTATAGAAATAATTTCAGAATCGGATCAAATGGTTAACTTTAAATTTAAAAATTACACTGAGTCAATTATATCGGTGGTATATGCTAGTAAGACGAAAGAAAAGAGGAAAGATCTATGAGAGAAATTGAGAGAGATAGCAGATAAAAATACACCATGGATTATAAGAGGGGACTTTAATGTTATTATAAATGCAAAGGAGAAAAAAGGGGGAAAGTCACCTGATTCCTCTGCTATAGCTCAATTCAATGAAGTAATTAAATAATATGAACCTTTTGGAAGTTGAGTACTTGGGACTGAGTTTTACATGGTGCAATAACTAGAAAAATAGAGAAACAATCTGGTCTAGACTTGATCAATTTCTCTATAATATTAAATGGGTGGATTTATGTGGTGGGGTGAGAGTGAAACATATGAGCAGAACATGCTCAGATCACAACCCCCTCCTTTTAGGTTTTAAAGTTAAAGAGGAAAGGAAAAAAATTTTTAAGAAAAATGTGGGGTTGCATAAAGAGTTTGATGAAGTAGTAGGAAACTCTTGGCAGAAACCAACAAATGGGAACTCCATGCAGGTTCTAGCTACAAAATTAAGCAGGCTGAGATTTGAACTTGGCAGATGGAACAGAGAAAGATTTGGAAATATATACAAGAACATTCAGGATAAAGAATTTATTGTAAGTAAATTAGAAATAGAGTATAAGAATAATCAAGATAAATCTTCTAGAATTATGTTAAATAAAGCAAATGCGGAATTAAAGTCATCACTACATATGGAAGAAATGTTTTGGAAACAGATGGCAAAAGTAAAGTGGCATAAGGAAGGGAACAGTAACACCAAGTATTTTAATGCAGTGGCCAAATTAAAAATTCAAAGACATGAAATAAAAGGTATCAAAAATGACTTGGGCAGGTGGATAGACGAGGAAGGTGAACTTAGAAATGTTTTGGAAGATTATTTTAAAAGTCATCTCTGTGGACACAGCCAACAAAGAGATGAATCTTTACTGCTAAAAATAAATAGAAGAGTATATGAAGAACAAAACAAACTACTGGAAGAGTGCCAAAGTGAGGAGGAGATAAAATCTGCTGTCTTTAGTGGGAATAAAGATAGTGCATCAAGTCCAGACGGATGGAATAATGGCTTCTTCCAACGAACCTAGAAGATTATAAAAAAGGAGTTGTTAGCCACGATTACCTAGGTCTTTGCCGGAGCAGAGATTCCAAAATCATGGGCTAGCTCATATATTGTACTGATACCTAAGAAGGATAATTTATAAAAAAGTGAAGATTATCGACCTATAAGCTTATGTAATTCGGTGTTTAAAATTTTAACAAAAGACATGCATAGTAGCCTGAATATAATTCCCTCCATCATTTTGGCAGAACAAGCATGATTTATCCAAAATAGATTAATAATGGAAAACATCAATTTAACTACAGGACTCGTGAAAGAAATATGAGCTAAAGTTAGGGGTCATAATGTGATTATGAAGTTAGATTTGTTTAAAGCTTTTGATAGAGTAGAATGGAATATTTTATGCTACATGATGAGGAAAATGAGATTTTCAGAATTTTGGATAGATTTAATGTATAGATGTATCTCTAGTGCATGGGTTAAACATCTAATTAATGGGGAGATAGGTGGTGAATTTAAGCCAGTTAGGGGGCTTAAGCAGGGGGGACTCTTTATCTCCGTTATTATTTAATATATACTTAGAATGACTGATAACTAGTTTAAAAAAGAAAATGAACGAGGAGAATATCTCCAGTTTTAAACAACCTAGACATACCCCGAATATAAGCTACCTAGCCTATGCGGATGATATAATTGTTTTTACAAACACTGGGAGCAAATCATTAAAGAATATGATGAAGCTATTTGATACAGTAGAGGAAGAAACAGAACAACAACTTAACAAAAATAAATCTCAATTTGTTATTTCAAGGAAAGCACATGAAAGGACAATTCAAAGAGTAAAAAGGATTACATGCTTTGAGCAGATCAGAGGGGCGCAAATGTACCCGGGATGCCCTATATTCAAGGGTAAAATGAAAGAAGAATATTTAAAATTTTTTATGAACAAATTAAGAGGGAAAATAGTGGGGTAGAAGGAGAATATATTAAATATGGTGGGACGAATCACTTTAATTAAACATGTTTTTCAAGGAACTATAACACACATTTTAATGTCCTCACAGCCACCAAAGAAGATCTTGAACAACTTAGAAAAGGAAATGGTCAACTTTTTATAGGGTAAGAACTAGGAAAAAAATAAGTTACATTGGAAAAAATGGGAAGATATATGCTGCTCAAAGGAGGAGGCATGTTTAGGCTTGATTAAATTAAATGATATGGCCAAATCATGGGCATGTAAGAACTAGAGGAAGCTTAAACACAATGATAGTATGTGGGAGACTTATATGAAAGATAGATATGGTTCAGAAAAAAATATATGTAGGAATCTTTAAAAAGCTTCTAGAAATTGGAACATGATGATTAAACAAAAAGAATTAGTTAAGAGTAAAACAAGCTTAATAAATAACGTATGGAGATGGACCCCAAATCCATAGCAGAAATTCACACTTAAAAGTGCACAGATTTTAGTAAAAAAAGAAAAATATCAGTCAAGAGGCCTTTAGGGAAGCCTGGTTGAAAGAAATCCCACAAAAAATGAATGTATTCATGTGGATGCTTCTCTCGAACACGATTCCCATGGACTTGAATATTCAGTTGAAGGGGATAAAATTAGCTTCTAGGTATGAATATTGTTGTGTAGCATAGAAAGCGTAAACCACTTATTTTCAACAGGAAAAATAGCGGTGGAAGTCTGGAACTCTTTGGGGATAGAGGCACAAGTAAGCAACATACAAGAAGATATAAATAAAAGACTAATGAGATGGAAGAAAAGTCGTACAAAGAATAAGGAATCTAATTGGTTAAAGTATTACATTCCGCACATCATAGTATGGAATCTGTAGAAAGCTAGGAATAGAAGCAGGTTCAAAGATATTAAAATGCATGCTAAGCACATAATAGAGGAAATCAAAAAAGATTGTTCATGGATCTCAACATGATTTCTATTAAAACTTAAAAATACGGAAATCAAAGATGAGAAGAGAAGGTTTAAAAATTACATGCAATTAAAGAAAAAATCCTCGAGGTTAGGAGTAGTGAGTTGGAAAAAACCTCTGAGGGGAAATCTTGCTTTAAACACAGATGGTAAGTTAATAGGGATATGGGAGAGGCACGGGGAGGAGGGGTGATAAGAAATGAGCAAGGCAGTGTTATAAATCCCTATACTATGAAAGAAAAAGCATCATCAGCTTTTCATGCTGAAATATTTACCATACACAAAGGGCTTAAAATATGTAAGGAAAATTCTTATATTAATATAAGAGTACAGATGGATTCGAGTTTACTGGTGAATCTGGTCATGAATAACATAGAAATGTGGAAATATGAAAAACAAATAAAGTTAATTAGAAGTCACTTATCTGACTTGAAAGGATAAATTAAGCATATATATAGGGAAGCCAATGTAGTAGTAAATAAATTAGCCAGAGAAGGTCTGAAGAAAGGAATACAAGAGTTTGGGCAAACTAATATACCAGGAAAATAAAAAGGTCTAATTACACTAGATAAAGTAGAATTTCTATATATTAGAATTCAAAAGCAGTGGCGAATTTTGATATCTCCAGTGCTGTGGGGTCTATACTGGCTCTACTTGGTTTTTTTCTAAGGTTTACATGTATAAGACAATTTGAAGGGAAAGGGAAATTTAATATGGCATCTTTTCAATCAAATTAAGCAAGACAATTTTTATGTATTTTAAAATGCAAAAATTGCAAAACTATAAAAGGGCAAATGTAAATACTAGGCAAAGGGGTAGCAAAAATGCAGTGGATAAAGTTGAGTAGGATTCATAAATATGCATATTTGTAGTGCAGGAAATGATGCATAAAACTTTGATTTGCAAAAATATATATTCTGGACTGTGTTGTACTTAAGTCTAGGGACTGTAAAGAATACTTATTTTCTATTTTAGCCTGTTATGCATGGAGAAAGCAAAATATTAAAAGCTGGTTAAGCTGAATATGCATGAAGATGGATAAAGTTACTAATAAAATATATGCATGTCATATTTTATGTTTAAGGGTATAACAGCATAAGGGTGTAAAAGAGGCTATGTGCTGTAATAGAAACATATTCTTTCTATGCTGAATTGATTCCAAATGTGGGAAATCTGATGGAGAAAGGATGGTTCAGCCGTGGGCAGATATCAGTAGACTTGGGGATTGTGTCTGTTTTGCAGGGTCAAGCATTGATTACAGAAGGTAGAAGAGGAAAGGTACTAGGAGAAACAGCAAAGAGGCTGCCAAATATTATGCAATACTAGTATTGAGAGATAAACAGGCTGAAAAGTGGAATGAGGAATAAATTTGAAACAGAATGGAGAGAGAGAGAATGGAGATAGAGGCTACAAAAATTTTGCAAAAATAGAGAAGGGGACAGCATTTGTGAAAGGAACCTACAAATTACAAGGGCAGTAGAGCAAAAATTTGATAAACATACTGAAAGAGAGCAATAGGAAAAGAAGCAAGTGGAATGAGGAATTTTGAAATATGATAAATAGAGTTATGAGAAGTGTATTGCTTTTAATTTCAAAGGGTGCATAAGAAGAAAGGGTAGTTCTAGATTTTAAAATGGTATTACTCCGCCAAAAGAGAGGGCTTTTTATTAATAAAACAAACTTTTGAAAAAAAAAAGAATAAGAAGAATAAGAAAAAAACAATAATAAGAAGAATAATAAGAAGAATAAATAAAATTAGAAGAATAATACAAATAATAATAAAAGAAGAAAAAGAAGATAAGAAGATAAAGAATAATAAGAAGAATAAAAAGAATAAAAGGATAAGAAGAATAAAAATAATAAGAAGAATAAGAAGAATAAGAAGAATGAGAAGAATAAGAAAATAATGAAAAATAAGAAGAAAAAAAATAATAAGAAGATTAAGAAGAATAAAAAGAATAATAAAATAAAATAAAAAGAAGAATAAGTTGAATAAATAGAATAAAACAATAAGAAAAATAAGAAGAATAAGAAGAATAAGAGGAAAAAAAGAATAATAAAAAAAAAAGAATAAGAAAAATAAGAATAAGAAGAATAAGATTAAGAAGAAGAATATAAGAATAAGAAGAATAAGATTTATAAGAACAATAAATAGAATAAGAATAATAAATAGAATTATAAGAATAAGAAGAATAAGAAGAATAAGAAGAATAAGAATAATAAGAAGAATAAGAAGAATAATAAAAATAAGAATATGAAGAATAAGACCAATAAGAAGTATAAGAAGAGTAAGAAGAAAAGAAGAATAAGATGAATAAAAAGATTAATATGAATACGATGAAAAAGAAGAATAAGAAGAAAATTAAGAAAAATAAAAATAATAAAAATAATAAAAATAATAAAAATAATAAAAATAGAAGAATACAAAGAATAACAATAATAAGAAGAAAATGAAGAATAAAAATATAAGAAGAAAAAGAAGAATAAAAAGAATAAGTAGAATAAGAAGAAAAAGAAGAATAAGAAGAATAAGAAGATAAAAAGAATAAGAAGATTAACAAGAAAAAGAAGAATAAGAAAAGTAAAAAGAATAAGAAGAATAAGAAGAATACGAAATATAAAAAGAATAAAAAGAATAAAAAGAATAAAAAGAATAAAAAGAATAAAAAGAATAAAAAGAATAATAAGAATAAAAAGAATCAAAAGAAAAGTAAGAATATGAATAATAAAAAGAATAAGAAGAATAACAAGAATTACATGAATAAGAAGGATAAAAAGAGTAAGAATAAAAAGAATAATAAGAATAATAAGAATAATAAGAATAATTAGTAGAATAAGAAGAATAAGCAGAATAAGAAGAATAAAAAAATAAGAAGAATAAGAAGAATAAGAATAAGAAGAAAAAGAAGAATAATAAGAATAAGAAGAAAAATAATAATAATAATAATAATAATAATAAGAATAATAAAAAGAATAAAAAGAATAAAAAGAATCAGAAAAATAAAAAGAAATATAATAATAAAATGAATAAGAATAATATAAAGAATTAGAAGAATTAGTAGAATAAGAAGAATAAGAAGGATAAGAAGAATAAGAAGGATAAGAAGAATAAAAAGAATAATAAATAGAATAACAAAATAAAGAAGAATAATAATAATTAGAAGAATAAGAAGAAATAGAAGAAAAAGAAAAATAAGAAGAATAAAAAGAAAAGGATAAAAAAAATAAGAAGAATAAGAAAAATATGGTAGATAAAGGGAATAACAAGATAAATAAGAATTAAAAGAATAAGAAGAATAAAAAAATAATAATAATAATAATAATAATAATAAGAATAAAAAGAATAAGAAGAAAAAGAACAATAAGAAGAATAAGAAAAATAAAAAGAAGTTGAAGAAAATGAAGAATTAGATGAAAAAATAACAAAAAGAAGAATTAGAAGAAAAAAATAATAATAAGAATAATAAGTATAAAAAGAATAAGAAGAAAAAGAAGAATAAGATGAATATGATTAATAATAAGAAAAATAAAAAATTTTACAAAGAAGAATAAGAAGAATTAGAATATAATAAGAATTAGATGAATAAGTAAAATTAGAAGAATAAGATGAATAAGAAAAAGGCAAAGAATATGAAGAAAAATAAGAATAAGAAGAATAAGAAGAATAAGAAGAATAAGAAGAATAATAAGAATAAGAATTTAAAAAATAATAAGAATAAGAAGAATTGTAAGAATTTAGAAGTATAAGAAGAATTAGAAAAATATGAAGAATAAGAATAAAAAAATTATGAGAAGTAAAGAAGAATAAGAAGATTAAGTAGAATACGACGAATAAAAAGAATAAGAAGAAAAAGAAAATAAGAAAAATAAGAAGAAATAGATGAAATCTAAGAATTTCAAGAATAACAAGAATAAAAAGAATAAGAACTATAAGCAATAAAATAACAATAAAAAGAATAATAATAATAATAATAATAAACAAGAATAAAAGGAATAAAAAGATCAAGAATCAAGAATACGAAACGATAAGAAGACTAAGAAAAATACGAAGAATAATAAGAATTAGAAGACTAAGAATAAATAAGA
>JAREIK010002430.1:164817-222069 GCA_029783825.1 Sapria himalayana | reverse complement strand
TATTGAATTTATATGATATATAATTCTTATGATTATTATAACTTCTTATTGTATTCACTTTTCAAAAAAAAATTTAAAATTATTATATTTTCAAAGGTTATAACCTTCAAAAATGATAAAAAATAACAAAAATAATTTTATTTTAATTTTATTTTTTATATAAAACCTATAAACCACTAAATGACTAAATACTAAAATGACTAAACTCCTAAACTCCGAAGCCCTTAAATACTCAAAACATTAAATTAGTATAGTCTAAATAATAAATAATAAATCTTAGTTTTATTAGTATTCATTAAAATTTTAAATATTCATTTTAATTATTTATCAGTTTATTTTTATAAAAATATTAATAACAAAATAAATTATTAGTGCGACATATATAATTTAAATAATTTATTTTTCATCAAAAAAATGCTTATAAAAAGAGGCACAATTTTAAAAATAAAAAATTATTATTTAATAATATATCTTATTTTGATTTTGAATGATTTTAGAATTTACAATTATATTTTAATCTATATCATTCTTATAAATACAAGTTTATTAATTTATTTATTGGTCATTATTATAATATCTATCAATAAAATTATTTATATTGAGTTTATTCTATATAAAATTTTTAAGATTATTATAACTAAATATTATATTCACATTTAAAAAAAAATTAAAAATTATTATATTTTCAAAGGTTACAACCTTCAAAAATTAAAAAAAAATTAAAAAAAATCAAAAAATTAAATTTTTTGTTTTTTGATTCTTTAAATAAAAAGTATAAATCACTAAAGGTCTAAACAATTAAATCACTAAACTCTTAAACCACAAAACACCTAAATACTTAAACCATTAAACCTATATATCCTGAATAATAAATAATAAATCTCAATTTTATTTGTATTCATTATAATTTTTAATATTCATTTTAATTATTTAGTAGTTTATTATTATAGAATTATAAATTACAAAATAAATTATGTGTAAGAGAAATATAATTTAAATGATTTATTTTTAATAACAAAAATATAAAGTTATAAAAAAAGCAAAACATTAAAAAAATTATAATTTAGTAATAAATTTTACTCTGATTTGGATAAATTTAGATTTTGCGAATACTTTTTAGATAAAAACTATTTTATTAATAATAGTTTATTAATTTGTTTTTTGATCATAATTATAATATCTAGCAATATAATTATTTATATTGAATTTAAATGAATTATAATTATGAAGATTATTATAAATAAATATTATATTTACATTTTAAAAAAATTTAAAAATTATTATATTTTCAAAGGATATAATTTTCAAAAATTAGAAAAAATAATAAAAATATATTTTTTGCTATATCATTGTTTAAATAAAACTTATAAACCACTAAATGCCTAAACACTTTAACATCTAAACACCTAAACACAAAAGATCCTAAATACTTAAACCTTTAAACTCGTAAACCTTAAATATAATTTAAATAATTTATTAAAATATAAATTACAAAATAAATTATAAATGATAGAAATATAATTTAATTAATTTATTTTTCATCAAAAAAAATATATAAGCTTATAAAAGGAAGCAAAAACTAAAAAACAAAAATTATTATTTAGTAATAAATTTTTATTGGATTTTGAATAATCTTAGGTTTTGAATTATATTTTAATTTATATCCATCATAATAATAATATCATATTAATTTATCTTTTGATAATCGATATCATATCTATGAATAAAATTGTTTATAATTTAGTTTATATTATATATAATTATAATAATTATTATTACTAAATATTGTATTCACATTTTTAAAAAATTTTAAAATTATTATATTATCAAAGGTTATAACCTTTGAAAATGTGAGAAAATATCAAAAATATGTTTTTTTTGTTTTTTCATTGTTTAAACAAAACCTATAACCCACTAAATACCTAAAAACATAAATCGCTAAAGTCCTAAATGACAAAACCTCTAAATAATAAAAATATTAAGTTGGTATAAATTAATAATAAATCAAAAATATCATTTTAATTTTTATTCAGTATAATTTTAAATTTTTATTTTAATTAAATTTTAGTTTATTTTTATAGAAATATTAATTATAAAATAAATTATTAGTGAGACAGATCTAATTTAAATTAGACCAGTATACCCTAAATAATAAATAATAAATCTCATTATTTTTAATTATAATTTTAAATATTCATTTTAATTATTTATTTGTTTGTTTTTATATAAATATTAATTACAAAATAATTTATGAGTTACAAAATTATAATTTATGTAAATTATTTTTCATCAAAAAATTATAGATAAACTTTTTAAAAGAAAAAAAAATTCAAAACAAAAAATTATTTTATAGTAATATATTTTGCTTTGCTTCAGAATCATTTTAAGTTTCGTAATTATATTTTAATTGAAATATATCTTATTAATAATAGATTATTAAGTTATTTTTTCATCATTATTAGAATGTTTATCAATAAAAATGTTTATATTGAATTTATATGATATATAAAAATTATGATTATTATAACTAAATATTGTATTCACTTTTGAAAAAAATTTTAAAATTATTACATTTTCAAAGGTTATAACCTTTGAAAATGTGAAAAAATAAAAAAAATATTTTTTCTTTTGTTATTCTTTTGTTTAAATAAAACCTATACACCACTAAATGCCTAAGCATTTAAATCACTAAACTACAAAATCCTGATACCTTTATATAGATAATCCTTTAAATCGGTATACCCCAAATAATAATTATAAATTTCATTTTTATTTGTTTTCATTATAATATAAAAAATTCATTTTGATTGTTTAGTTTTTTATTTTTATATATGTATTAATTATAAAATAAATTATGAGTTAAAAATATAATTTATAAAAATTATTTTTAATCAAAAAATTTATAAGCTTATAAAAAGAATAAAAATTTAAAAACAAATAATTATTATTTAGTAATATATTTTCCTTTGATTTTGAATCATTTTAGGTTTATATATTATATTTTAAGAAATAAAAATCTTATTCATAATAGATTTTTAATTTATTTTTTGATAATTATTAGAGTATCTATCAATAAAATTATTTATATTGAATTTATAAATTATATAATTATTATGATTATTATAAATAAATATTGTAATCACTTTTGAAAAAAATTTAAAAAGTATTATATTTTCAAAGGTTATAATCTTAAAAAATGAGAAAAAATAATAAAAATAAATTGTTAGTTATTTTATATTTTAAATAAAACCTATAGACAATTAAATGCTTACTTAGATAAATTAGAAAGCTCATAAACACCGAAACCCCTAAATACATAAAGATTTTAACATTTATATACTACTTAATAAATAATAAATCTCATTTTTATTACTATTTATTATAATTTAAATATTCATTTTAATTATTTATAGTTTAATTTTTTAGAAAAATTACTTACAAAATAAATTTTGAGTGAAACAAATATTATTTAAATAATTTATTTTTAATCAAAAAAAATATAAGTTTATAAAAAGAATAAAAAATTTAAAAATTAATTATTATTATTTAGTAATATATTTTGATTTGATTTTGAATCATTTTGTGTTATGTAAATATATTTTAATTAATATTTATATTATTACTAATAATTTATTAATTTAATTTTTGATAATTATTATTATATGCATCATTAAAATTCTTTATATTGAATTTATATGATATATAATTAGTAAGATTAATATAATTATACATAGTATTCACATTTCAAAAAATTTTATAATTTATTTTATTTTTAAATCAGAAAAAATGGGTTAATTTATATTGATTTACAAAATTCTTTATTCTTTATATTGAATTTATGTTTTTACGAATTTATGGCTAAATACGCGGTTCTTGTTTGCTGCTAGCTAGACGAAGTTTTGGGATGAATCTACCCGAAAAAGGATACGAACGAACAAAGAAGATTTGTGCCTGTGGTGAGGGAGGGAGGGCTCAGACCCAACCAATTGAATGCGCAATCTCTGTTCCTTCTCGACGGTCCCTTCAACCCAACAAAAAATGTTTCGTATACCCGGGACTGATATTGGAGAGGGATGGCGATCGAACGACCAACCTGACGATTGAACGGATTAGGGGAGGGGGAATTAATTGATTCTATTCCTTCTACCTGGCCATTTGAATTCCTCGATCGTTTCTGTTCCAAGTCGGCCCACTCGCTGAACCAACCTTTCTTGCCGGCTTGCCTCGTGACGTTCGAGATTCTTTTCTGCTTGACTATCCCCTCCATCAGTGATCCCACCTCTGGCTAGACACCCGCCGAATTCCTGTTCTCGACTCGCAACAAATCGAATCTATTCATTGGTATTGGTTGGTAGGGCATGGCTTCTTCTCGTTCCATCAGCTGAAAGTAGTCGATCGGAAAACGGCATAAAAAGCCGGGATTCCGTGAAGTTAGCGTTCCCAAAACCGTGCAATCAGTCGTCGAGAATACCCTACTTCTAAGTGGTAAGAGAAGCGGTTTCGGATCAGTGAACGCCTCCCACCCATGGTGAAGGGGTTGTTCAATAGCGGAAAAGAGTTGGAGGCACCTTCACAATCATTCCAGCTAGCATCGAAAAGGAGGATTTGGTGGAATCGTGCATCTAGAAGTGGTTCTCAGTCGTAGAACGGGATGCTATGTGTGTAGCAAGGCGAGTCGAAGAGAAGAATGTTGCATTGGGGTTCACTCACTAGTTGTCGAAAGGCTAGACAGGCCCGTCCTTACTCGTCAAGAGCTGAGCGAGAGCGACTACATTTCAGCGACCGAAATGTCGTAGCATGAGCGGTGAGGAGCGAGAACAACTAGGGCTAGCCTAGTGAGCTAGATTCAATCCAACCCGGCGCTTGTGCCTTTGTTTCAGGCGATAAGACTATCTTCTTTCTTTCGAAACGGAACGAGAAGGATGACTGCCAGAAGAGATGTTTTTCCTCAACCGATCGTACCCAAGATGGGCAGTGGCCCAGAGTGATTAGGTTCGAGTAACCCGATGGGGAGGGTGGAACCAACTGCCGTTGAGAGGAGAACATCAGACTTCGTTGCTGTGTGTACCTATGATTCTCGAGTTAGTGAACTTCAAAGCTTTTTTGTAGTGAGCTCCCTTTCTTTCCCTTCGACTCTCCCGTACTCAAAAAGGGCTCTTCGACTTTCTTTCTTTGCTCTCTCGGTAAGGCTCAACTTCATTTTTGGCGCTATGCTATATAGTACGCGTGTGTGTGCGCCATACAAACTATAGGTTTTGCCCCCCTCAAATGACCTATCCTGTCGTGACGGATCCTTGGTTGCGAATGAAAGGACGCGACTCTATAATCATGGAACCATCGATTGCCACGTGGCCTCCGACGGTCTACGTGGACAGTAGTTCCTAGAACTTCCGTCAGGTTGAAGTAACCGTACTCACTTCACTGTAAACCTCGCCTAGATTTCTACCAACGGTTTGCTTATCCCGCAAGACCAAAAAGCCGTATCGCCCTATCGGAAACGCCGTCAGTTGCGCTCACCTTTTTTGGCCAGTTAAGTTAGGGATAGTAGGTAGGCATGCTTTTTCTCAATTGAGAATGCAATCGAGGAGCAGAACTTCCGTCTCGCATTAACGTAGTTCTCTCCTGTCCTGCCTATTACTATGAGTTGGGTTTCGTAGAGAACCCGGACCGTCGCTTACTGACGACTGTTTCAAAGTCTAGGGAGTTTACCTACTCGACCGATAGGGAGATGGTCCTGAAGTTGCTGGTATGGGCGCGCGCCTCTAGGTATAACAGCGGATATGATTTCCACATGCCAAACCAACCCCAGACGCTTATTTGACTTGAAAGCTCATTCCGAAGTTGACAGGGCAGGAGACCTAGATGAGCGTCAGTCTACCACGGGATATTGGTTTACAAATGGGGGAGGAGCGAAGCCTAGCCCCTATTGTCTGTATGGACCGCTACTATTGACTTCTTACTTACTAAGTGGTAGAACCCAACGTCTTTTCTCCTCCGCATTCGCTCTGGCCTGTTAGGGAGGAAGCAAAAAGGTTTGAAGTTAGAATTGTACAATGTTATTACTTCATCCGCTGTGAATGAATAGGCTGAAGGAATCGGATCTTGTCTCTTTCCATCTGCTTAGCTTAAAAGGCAGGAAGCAAGAACTCTAAACTATCTCCCCACGGTGCGGTAGCGAAGCCCCATTCGTTCCCTGGGTGAAGGAGCAGTAGAATCAGTCCTTGCTTTCTTCCCATAGCAGCTGGGAGCGCAGAGAGTAGCCAACCCAGTCAGCCAGTCCAGTAGCACGGTCTCGGTCCTGCAAGCCAACGGTTGCTAACTTTCTTTCAAATAAGATCTGTCCCAGCGGTCAGTCTCATCGGCTGGCATTATTCTTTCTTTAGACCACCTTCTCTTGATGTAGAAAAGAGTTTTTGAGGGATGGGAAACTTTCGAGTTCATCCTTTAGCTGTCCAGGCAGTCCTATCAGTGCAGTACTTGTGAGTGCTTCCTCCCGAGCCAGTAGGCCGATTGGTGTATAGAAAAGAACCTTCCCAGCCGGACAAGGAGCCACAGCCACCGAGCTTGTGTTACTAATTGGCTTGATAGTTCAAGTAGTAATGGCGGTCTCCTGTCTGTGGTAGTCAAGCATGTCTGTGGCTAGAGGAGAAAAGCAGTCAATCTTAGTGCCCTGTAAGCGGTAGTTGAAGTCAGGCTTTCTAACTCCTAGTCGGCTAGTAGAAGGAGGGGATAGGATAGAGACTAAAGAAAGAGCTCTGAGTCTACCCGAAGCGAAGGAAAGTCAAGAGAAGAGGTGGTAGCTGTCCATGCAAGGAAGTGACACAAGCTATTCTAGCAAGTATTCTGTGGAGGAAGGAAGCCAGGGAGTAGCACTAGGGCAAGTAACTTATTTCACTAGTCTCATATGTCAGTCTCGATGCACAGATTCCTCAAGGCATTGTTTTTGTACGAGCAGTAATAGTATAAACTATAAACTATAAACAAATAAAACTGCTATTGAATGCGCAGGAAGAGAGTAGGCAGTTCAGAGAAAGATTCCCCTTTTCGTACGCTCGGCAGGTCAGTTCGGTACTAGCGGATCAGAAAGATAGGCCAGGTCAGCTGCGGCTTCCAGTACCGAGACAAAATGGGTTTTGAGATCAGAGAAAGGTTAGAAGAATTCTCAGAGAAAAAGTCCCTCTTGTGCCGGTAGTAGGGAAAGCTGCTGAGATAGAGAGAGCAGTTCTCCCTTAAAGTCCTTTCTTTTATTGATTTCGAGTCGGGAATAGAGCAGTGGCTTATTCGGCGTTATACCACAATTCATTCTCGGGCATAGCTGTTCACGAAACGTGGCATGGGTGATCCGAGCGAGAGGTAAGACCAATCAATCCCATTCATCCTGGTTCGATCCGAACGGATCTTGTTGAATGAATTGATCCATTGTTGTATGCCCTACTTCTTAGTGAATTGTTTCCTACTCGGACCCGCCGTACTTCCTTTGACTACTCCTGAGATATAGTTGAAACATTTTGTTATGGTGGAGAGTGGGGAGGGAAAACACCAATGCAGCAGAGAACGACCGCATGAATCGGAATCCACAACTATTAAGACAGACGCCCTTACACAGAGAGAACCATGAAATAAAGGCTCCGCGTTCTCCAAGTGGTTGATCTTAGCGTGCTAGCCGCTGCTTCATTTCGTATAGTGATAACGCTTTCTCTTTCTTAGCGCTCCGCCCCCCCTTATATAGTTATATAGTCAGGGGAACTCTGGTTGCGCGGCTTTCTCTTCTCTTAGGGGTATCTTTTTTCTGACTTAACTCAGCTTGACCTACTTGACTCAGCGGTGAGAGTCTCGCTTTCATACGGCGAGAGTCAAATACGGCCGAAACCCCTGCTTTTGCCAGCATGACAGCAAGCACGGACTGGACTGGCAGCAAGGAGTCGAATGACCAAAGCATCGGTTGCTTCCACTTGTGGCCTTCTTCGACCGCTTTGACACCTTAATATCAAGGTAGCTTGCTTACTTTACTTAGTGCTAGTACCCACGGAGCGGTAGGAAATCGCTTGTTACTTAGCACGCCCCTATAGAGTCAGGCTCTAAGGGCTAAGGAATAACCCTCTCTTCTTCTCTTCATGTATGTGGGCTGCCTGCCCCGTCCCGAATAGACGAACAGGAACAAGCTGAAGAAAGGCGCGAGAGAGAGTTGCATCTCACTCCCCCATCTCTATCACCTACCAGTTCTCCAGTGCAGCCGCGTTGCTCCTTGCTCGTCTGAGCCTTTCTCTTGTGACGTCTCGTCGCCCTCTTCTGTTGATGCGCCACTCCTGATCTTCGACCAGCCTGCTGTTACTGCGACTGAGGTTGCTCCCGACTTCTGGTCCTCCATTGGCCTTTGATCAAGGTTCTAGGTGTACTTGACATGACTACACCGCCACCATCATCTTCTGCCACCGTGTCACGTCATCATCGGTCGAGGGATGGGAAACCTAAGGTCTTCTCCGCCACTCACTACCCGCTTTCTTGCTCTTCAATCCGATGCTTCTTTGACCTGCTTCTCTCAGGCTTCGAAGGTACCAGAATGGCGCGCATCCATGCAGGATGAGTTCAATGCTCTACTTCGGGCATTATTGTTCTTCTCCTTTATGTCGATGACATACTCATTATTGGAAGCGATGTAGCTGGTATCCGCTCGCTTATTCATTCTCTGTCGCGATGCTTTGAGATGAAGGTCACCGATGGCTAAGGAAGCCGCATTGTGCACTCAAGCTTGGATGATGAATGCCATTGAAAGATAAAGGATTTTAACCTGTAATGTGTACCTAAGGGCTAGATAGACAGATGCCTTCCTATCTTCCTTCTTTACTGGACCAATCGATGAATAAATCTAATACGTGAATTGTTTTGATCACAGGTCATAAACCATTTTCGATTAGATTAGTTGTCTTTCCCGGCAGTGCTTGCCTTGCTTCCCCAAACCCGAGAGCGAGTTGGCTGCTTTCCTTCCATTTTTCAAGTGAGTTCTTCTGCGGAGGTTGGTTTTCAAAATGTAAGGTTACTTTAACTTAAGTTTAACTTAAGAGATTTTATTTCTTTTTGTTTGTTTTGGTTTGGGGAAGGACCGGTCAAAAACTAAAGTCACATGAGGGGAGATAATTTTTTGGTAAGCCAGACAAAAAGGTGCGCTTGGACTAAGCTTTGGCGAATGCCGAGTGGCGTCACCTATACCCAGAAGATCTGTGAGGCACCTACCCAGGACTGATAAAGATCACTGCCCAATCTTGATTGAGACTAAAGGCTCTCGGCCTCCTGTAGGTTCCATCGGAACGACTACTTGATTGATGAGCAAGTCGACCTTTTCACGAAGTGAGAATCTATGGCCACATGTTTCGTACGTCAATGCATAAAAGAATTCTGAGCAAGATAAAGCGCTCCTATGTTGTGAGAGAAAGCAGTGAATGAAGGCAAAAAGAAAGATGAACACGAGGATCTCGTAAGAATTCTTGTAGGCACCATCTGCAGCAGCAGCCGCCAAAGCCCCAGACTACTCAGAAAGGAAAAAGAGGGTTTGTTTAGTATACTTTTATGTTGTTTAGTGGCTCGGGTCAAAAAACCGGTAATTAGACCAAGGGGATCGGATCATGTAATTTCCTAAATGAGGAAAGCACAGAGAAAGATTCCACACCTCCCACTAGAAAAGAAACAGTTTGATTAAAAATCCCTGTTATGGGGGAAATTCACTGACGGAGACATGGGAACCCTTATTTTGCCACCTACGTGGGTGGAAAAAGGGCTTTGCTAGAAGAACATAAGCCTAGGGGCGGTCACCGATAGCACCACTTTTGTACAGAAATCTCTTTTTTATTTATTTCATTTTTTTCCACAGGGTTTCGAGGTTAAGTACCGACCGGCATTTCGGCCTAAAGTCCTCGCTGTCTCGTCTACATCTTAAAGTCTGTGGAGAATAAAAGAAAGGGTTAAGCTTCTTTCCTGCTTCCCCCTTCCCTGGGATAGGGATGTCGCTAGCATTCCTATTAAATTCAGAAATTGGAAGTTTTCCTTCCTTATGCACCTTTCTTTTCAATCCCAAGCGTAGGCTAGGGGGGGGGGGGGGATCTCTGCTCAATTAGTCACGGAAAGGACTCCTCTCTTAATAAATTATGGAATTACCCGGTAGTAGTATTCTCTACTTACTGGGAAGCGTACTTTCGTCTTGAACGATGAAAAAGAGCTATGTCCCTTACTTTTTATTATCTTTCTCTTCCCGACCTGGCTAAGGGGACCGAAGGTAACTCGTATGAAAAGTAGAGTGGGAGAGGCATGGGTATGGCTCACGAACGAGGATTAGACTAGCATTCTCTTTTTAGCCGTTGCAAACATAAAGTGGACTGACTGCCTTTACTTCACCTAAACCTCTAAACTGGACAAGACCGAAAAAGAATAAAGTGCAGGTATTATAGTTCGTTCCAGTTCTAATTACAGGATTGGAAGGACCTACGACCTATAGAAGGGAAAGACCCACGACTCACCTACCTACGGAAGAAGCCAACCAGTATTCTTGTTTTAGTGACAGGATTGGGAAGACCGGACGTTAAGAGAGAACAACGGATGAGAACTAGCGTCCGCAGCGCCCGGGGATAACAATAGAGGCCTTCAAACTTACACGATGTTGGGGTATAAAAGATAGAGGATAAGACTTCTAACGATCCTTTTAAGATACATAGATTATCCTACATATAGCTACAGGAGCTAATAGAAAGAGAGGGATACGAGCCTCTTTCTTAGCTTATAATTCGTTCTATCTTGATCTAAAACTTAGGAAATAGAGAAGAGAAAAAGCTATGAGTCCTTACTCAACTAACAAAACTTGAAGTTAAACATCTAGAAAGCAGGAGATAGATTCTATACTACATGCAACTAGCAAGAGAAAAAGAAATGAGAGATAGAATACCATTTATGGCCTAGCTTGCTCTAAACCGAAAGGAGAGACTATCAAGAGAGGGATAGAGCTAATGGCTTATAATGCATTATTTATTCCTATAACCTACAGTAGGAAGAAAGATACAAACTCATCTATTATTCTATCCTAGCGTGCTCTAACCATAAAGGATATGATAAACATCCAACTACCGAGCTATAAGAATAGAGCTACTAGCTGCTAGGTTACATTCCCATCTAGCTACTATAGCTAATAGAAAAGGCAGACCTTAGCTTAGTATGGATGGCAGACTACCTTCTTACTTTCCCTCTGAGATAGCGATAGCCCGAAGTAACTCATCCGATCTTTGAAGGCTTGAGGGAATAAGCGATGCCATCGATTTAGTTGTTGGAGGAAAGGGGCGAAGCGGAGCGATCCCAGACCCGGGGCGAAAGGGAAGCGAGAAGGATAAAACTTGAGATAGAGCCAGCATAGTATAGATGCTTTTCATAACTATCAGTTCAATAGTTAGTCAAGTACCCATTGGGATGAGGCTTTCCTTCTGATTCTAGTTTTGTTTTCTATGGGTCACGAACCGGTCTTGGACGAATAAGGGCTGCAAGTCTGTGAGGACTAGGAGCTGCGATTGCTTCTGTTGAAGAAGTTTTTTTGGTCCTCTTTCTTCTTATATAAGAAATTGTTTGATCTCGGCTTAAGGTTGCCCGAGGCAAAGACGAAGAAGAAGCTGCTAGTAGCCCTTCCCCGCGGATATTTCAACTAACTAAAATCTAATGATAGGGGATTCCCATGCCTTTTCGCATTTCATTAACTTACGGCATGACACACTGAAGTGGAAATAAAGAAAAGACTTGGCTTCCCTACCCCTTTATTTCTTCGTCTTCTGATTTCTACCTCGAGTACCTTCCCTTGGCTGCCCCTTGACTACCATAAAGATAAAGCATTGGGACGAATATAGGTGGGCTACTTACGTACTATGTTGAACTTGACTCACTTTTCTCAGATTCTTCTTCGGACCCTGCTTGAACCACTAGAACAGTTCCTGCAACGGCTAAATCTTAACTCGAAGTTAACCCTGTTGAGGTTCTTTCCATCTCCATTTTCACCGGTATGGTTGACTTGACTAATTAGGCTCACGGGCCTTAGCTTAGATTGGACAAGTAAACCTCCCTTAATAAAGGACATAGGCTCACCGACCGAAACCACTTTGACTGAGAGGGGAAACCCCTAAAAGATGAACAAAGCGAGCTGAGTTGCCCATGCTTTACCCATCTGACCCGTTCCCTACTTTTCTACTTCGCGGGACTAACCAAAGAGACGAGGAACTAGCACCGAAGAAAAACAATACGGTCTACCGAGACCGACAGACTGCTATCAAGCGGGAGCGGGAGAGAAGGTTGCTCCATATGAGAGTTGGTCGTGTATATTGCTTTCTCGCCTAACTACAGGTAAGATTCACTACCTCTTCTATCAATATAGCTAGTAGAGTCTATTCCTTTCCGAAACTGTACGATTACGATGGTAGATTACTTACTCCGATCTACATCTCCTCGTGCTCGCCTATGGCTTATACCCTGACTGGAACGGGTTGAATCGGAAACAGCGAACTCAGATCTTTCTTTTTTAAAAAAAAAATGAGAAACAACGCCCGGGAAGACGATTTCCGACACTGTCACAGGCGTGGTCAACACGTGGGCAGCCATCGTTTTATCCTTCGCCACAGAAGAAGACTCCCCCCGAGCCTTACTTGACTCTCCGGAGGCACCTCCCTTTAAGCCGGACAGACTCGCTCCTCTTTCAAAAGAAATCTAGAAATAACCTACCATGAATGACTTTCCGCTTCTTCTTTCAGCAACTTCCTCATTGGGATTGGTCAAGCTCCTTCACTTATTGCTCGATCCGGAACCTAGCACCTTTTCTTCCTATTATTAGGTCTTCTTGCCCCCGTCTAGTTGTAGTTTTGAGAGGGTTTAATAACAGAAGCTTTACAAAGAGGTTCCTAGCTCAACAGAAGAAGGATCCCCAACAGAAGGTAGCTTTCCCACTCTACTTAAAGGTTTTTGAGGTACTTAGTAAGATTACTCTACAAACTAAGACAGAGAGGGGATACCCCAGGGAAGACGTTAAGTTGCCAGTTCCGATCGAAGGAATAGGGGACAAGGTCCTCGACCAACTAATCAATATTGGGGAGAACTAATCTAGCTATTAGCTAAAGGTAGATTGCTTTCAAGCTACTCGGCTAACTAGGATCGGAGTGGAATTAAGACTCTCGGAGTTTAACTGTGAACTGACTTAGCCCTTCTTTCCCTCACCTCACATCAAGGAGAGCATTCTTCAAGACATTTGAGAAGCATCAAGGATTCCTTGTTCTTTGGAAGGGAATCCACTTCACTTTAAAAACTATATTGAGGATCCTGAGCCTTCGTCCCCTCTATCTCTTGACATAAACTATCTTCTTTCTATTGCGTATCCCTAACTCCACCTCTTCTGTTGCACACCCTGAGTCCTTATTCACAGCCAGCACTCTCTCTTCTAAGTCTCCTTTACCTATATTAAAAGGGTAACCAAGTTGGTATGGTCTCTCCACTACGCTTTTGTCTACGTGTACTAGCTTCCTCGGCGACTAAGACCCTTCCGCTGGTCTTTCATCCATTACCTATGGTCTCCGGTAAGTAATCTATAGTTCACTTTCGTCTATGGCCTGCCCTCTTCAACTTAGTTATTAGTACTTCGGAGTGGACTCTCCGGCTTGGCTATTGAATGAATCTTATGCTTGTCAGGTCTTCTCTTGCCTATCGTCCACTTTGGTGACTCCAACCCCGGAAACATGATCTCTTCCACTAACCTCTTCACATAAACTTTCAGAGTCCCTATTTTGAATAGTCACCTCCCTCCCTTACTAACTAAGGCTAAGGTGTCAACCAAAGGCGCAAAAAGTTCTAACATGAATAGACGTTTGAATATTCGCTCAGTACTTGAATCTTCGATCACTCGGATTCGTCGTTCACCTTCTCAAACCGACAAAGCCTACTTGAACTTGATTTTCATCAAAGCGAAAGATGCGTAGAAAGTTGTTCATTGATGGATTGAAAACAAATGATTCTCTCCCGTCAAGCCTGTAGGATTTTCAGAATTAGAAAGAGCTGAGGTTGGTTGTTGACCAACGGAAAGCATGGGAGAAAGATGAAAGAAAGCTGCATTTTCGAGGGAAACTCAGATAACCGGAATGATGGGCCTTCACGCCTATCCCATCGATCGGAACTGGCAAAAAATCTTTCAGCGGATGTAGCAGCGGATCAATCTGTGTTCAACTCCTGCTACTGGGTCAACTCCAAACCAAAACTCGGGAATGGAAGCCAAACTACTTCTTCCTTTTCAAGGATTTACTCCCTCGGTTGAAAGAGAAGATTTTACCGCTGGATCAGCTGCATAAGAATGATTCCTATTTATAACCTCACTTTATAATAGAAAGATAAATGGTCGCAGAGGTCCTTGTGATCAATCCATTTGAATTCGATTCGTTCGCCCACTCAGAATGGTTAGCTGAACACAGACCAAATCCTCATTTTTGAATGGTGAACTTGCTCCGATCTGCGATCCACTGGAAATGTATGTATCTTAATATAATTTATAAGAAATAAAACTTTCTTGTTTGTTGACGTTAGCGCAACTTCTCTTAAGGCGCTCGTTGCTTGTGAGATCTTCTCGAATGAGGATTTCTCGTAACCGCCTAATCGGTTTTATCTTCTTTCTATTCTATTAGTGGAATAGAAGGAGTCCAAAGTATGGATTTGCACGAGCTAGCTATATTTTCAGTGAAAGAGGTTTTCTGTTCTTCCTGTCCTAAATTAAGTCTCAGATAGCTAGAATTTTAATCAAATTAAACAAAGCAGATCAATCAAAGAAGTTGAAAAGCCAGTTCATTTCGATGATGTCACGAAATCCCTTTTCACTCTTGTTTTTATCCGATGCACGGGTAGCACTTTGACCATAGTGCCAAGATCAATAGTTCTCTAAGGCTAACCACACCGGGGGCCTATTCCACTCGGTGTGCTGGTCGTATCCTATCCGCATTTTACCTATCTTTTTCTGTGAGAGATTTGCGCTTGTACTTGCTAATTAATTAGTCTGTTGTCGCTCGTCTTGTCTATCCTAGTTGCCTATCTCCGTCACCAAGAAGAGGGTTTGCACCGTAAAGTGGTACAGATCTACCTGTCCCCTAACCTAAACTAAAAAAGGTCAGTGTTTTGAGA
Organism: Sapria himalayana; assembly: GCA_029783825.1. Taxonomy (NCBI): domain Eukaryota; kingdom Viridiplantae; phylum Streptophyta; class Magnoliopsida; order Malpighiales; family Rafflesiaceae; genus Sapria; species Sapria himalayana. The sequence continues at coordinate 206,901 of JAREIK010002430.1, read as the reverse complement.
TCGAGCATTCGCATAGAAAAATGGTGATCAGATAAAATCAAGTCCAGTCCGTTCGTGCCAGTCCGGGTAAAGCTACTACAATGAAGAGACACCCATGCTAGCTTCTTTCCGAGATGAAGACCAGCCCTTATTTTCTACTTCAGGTAGTCGAAGACTGGTGGGACGACAGAAAAAGAACAGATAATGTCCCGGCAAATGAAAGCGTCTCATCTCATAGTTCACACATTTGATCGATTCAAACCTGCTGCTTAAAGAGCTGCTTGCTACCACTTTGTAATTACATTAGAAGAAAATAGCCCAAGACAACTGTGGCATGCCCTGTTTACAGCTGCTTATCCTCTTCTGTCTTTCCGTCATCTCAACCTCGCACCGCTCCGTGGGCATCACGTTCCTAGGGACAGAGACATCTGCGCTCTAAGGCTATCATAGTAATGCCAGCATGGTTACATCTAACTGCCTACTGGGCAAGCTTCAACTTCAAAGTAACCTGATTTGGCACCAGCCAAAGGAGTAGGAGCAGCAGCTGGGGAACCACCATAACCATCCATGAGAGCAGCACGGGAAAAGATTGAATGAATCGGATTGACACCTATCTTTTCCATCAGCAGGGGTCGCTTTGGTTACGCAGTTCGGTTGGCGCGAGAAGCCTTATTGGTCTTGCACACTAACTGAAGCATTCGCCTTTGTCTCTATCTCCACTGCTGGATTGAAAGACAGGAATTGGATTCAGGAGTTACTTGCTAGAGATTGGACAGTGAGGATTATCGGGAGGGTCGCAGATTGGCTCGCGAACAATGGGGCACATGTTCTAATTCCTGGAGTTTTTCCCTTAGCCTTTTCAGCTGTGTTGAAGCAGAGAAGGGGACAAAGGACTTGCCAAGATATGTTCCACACGATGTGTGAAAGCGGTTGACAACGACAAAGAACTTCCTAAGCATGAGTGGTTCCACGGGACGCTTGATAAAGCTTTGTTCCATCAACACAAGAAGAGGGTTGGTGTGTTGTTACTGCGACCGTGCTTTAGAACAAGATCATCTTTCTTTTTTACCGAGATGGGGTACTGGGAAAGACTGAAAAAGGGTCCTCTCGTGCCTGTCTTGACAAACGTTTGCGGGGGCTTCGCAGTCTGTTATGCAGCTTGATGAGGTTATTCCTACAGCTCTTGTTAACATGCTCCAACATCATATGCGCAATTTGGCTGTAGCACTGGTGTTTTCTCACTTCATCTTTCTAATAGGCTAAGGCTGCTGTCGGAAACCCTGTCGAACACTCTTGGATAAAATGGGTCTAGTGCATTCGAGCAGTACAGGCAGAAGGAGATACTCCTCCCAAAGGGCACTAGGAGACTAGACATATTATGTTACGGGCACTGCGGGGCACTCAGACTAGTGATAACGGGAATCCTAGACCTGTAAGAGCTAGACTCGCACGAGGTAAATTAGATTAGGCGCTAGCTTAGGGGCCCATTCCTAAAGCCATGAGAGTTGGTCAGAAAAACGTGATCCTAGACTATATTGAGGAGTAAGGAAAGGGCTTCCATGACAATGAGGTCATTCTTGCATGGGCTTGGGCTTGCTTTGATGATGGGTAGGCTTGTTGTGCTTTGGCCCTTCTGTGGGCTTTCATCGAGGAAAGCAGGCTTGACAAGATGCGAATCACATGCTTATCAAAAATGGAATCATTTTCAAGTTTGGTTTGAGAGATAAGATAGTGAGGCTTTGCCTATGCGAAGAATAGGCCTTCCCTATAGTACTGGGGCTAACGCGCTAGGTCGAGCGGTCGCCGAAGCTTGCTTGTTAGTATATAACTATATATTTATATACCTCAAACCAACCAATACCAAGACTACTCGGGCATACTTAGCTTTCCCTCCTAAGAGCTTTCCACCAAGCTTGTCACTTTTATAAACCTCTTCACTAATTACCTAGTAACTTTTCAAAACGAATTTCCACTAGGGAACACTAAAGTAAAGGGAATATGAAAAAACTACTACCCTAGCCTAGTAAGTAGTTGTCTATTTCGAGTGCCCCTCCTGTACTGACAATTATAGAAGAATACAAAAAAGAAAGTGATTTCATACTTGGGGCTCTAAGAAGGTTCCTTCCCTTTCACTTCTCTTTGAGTTCCTATGTTCCTTGGATAAGTGCCAAAGATGATAAGTAAAGCCGGGTGGAAAGCTCAGTCGTAGCCGTGCCTTCCAATTTCTTCCTTCCAGTGGTCTGGAACGTCTCCTGTCTTGGTTTCCCAAACTGTCAGCCCGCCCTCAAGGTCCAACAATAATGACCAGTGGCATCTTTGCTTGTTCCTATATAGGGCAGAGTCCCAGAAGTATACTTCCCCATCAAGAACACCAGAAGCTAATGGGAGGTCTTTCTCTCTCTCTGACTTATTTTATGCACCTCTTCTTGAGAGGTTGAATAGCTTAGGATGATGGAAGCTAGGATAAACTCTTCTCCTTTCAGTCCCTGTTATCCAGATCAATTCAGAAATACAGATGAAAAGACATGGGGAATAAGGTTGGCCTACCGCACTCCTGCCGGCCCAGCATAGGTTGGTGGTAAGAAAGGATGGATATTCCCCGGGGCAGCCAAGCTCCGTATTCAATCCCTAGCTTCGAACAAACCTGTTAGCTGATGGCCCTTTCTCTCCCTTTAGGTCGAGTTTAGTTAAAAGGATAGAATGTTTCCCCCTAGTTCCCCCCTTTGCCACTCAAGTGTACGGCAGATGCCGTGCTTAGGCCTATTATTATAGTCTCTGAGAGGGTTCTGAAAAAGGGGCACCTATGGGAACATCTCTACTGACAAACCATTTCAAGAGTACGGGTGCTGCCGTGCCACGAAGCACGACCATGGAAGTAATGAAAAAGACAAAGTTATGTAGTTGGACCATCTGCTCTATCCGTTCGAGTTTCGCTTCTATATAGAAGGTGAGACGCTCAAAATGAAAGTGTTCGCAACGCATACCGAAAGGCGACCAATGAAGCCGACCATGAATGATGAGTTCGAACTCAATATCTTATGAATTATTAAAAAAATCAAAGCAAACTATCGATTCAATTGGATAGCCAGTCCACCTAGGTCAGAGTCACGTCGACGGGTATCCGAGAGGGAGGCATCCTCTGGTAAGGAGAAGATCAAGGCTTGAAGGGGTTTTGCTTCACCAAGTCGCCAACCCACGTAGGGAGGGTGCTTCCGGTCCGGTCGGGCGTAAGCGGAGTGGAGTCAACATGCGGAGAATCGTCAGAAGATTCGGCTTAAGCGGTTCCCTTCGTCACCTTGAGCATAGAAAAGAAGATCCTCATCAGTCCTGCTTGCTCCATCTAGGACCGCTCCTTACTCTTCAGTCGAGCTGCATTCATTCTCCTCTTCTCGTTAGATAGATGGGGGATAGGAAGTCTTAAGCTTTATCAGGCACCTTCCATAGCTTCTTCCAATGAGATGGAGTCTAGGTTGGCCTTTCGAAAGATCGGATTTCACCAACCCAACGACCACTACCAGGGGATTACGAGATCCGCTCTCAGATCGCATTAAGATTCTCAAACGGAATGAAAGCAGGAGATTCATGAGCTATAGTAGCTGCAAACAAATCTCGTGACGGCGATCAAACAGCATGAGCTACGTCTATTGACGAGACGTCCTGACCCCCTCAACCGAATCAAGGCTCCGCTCCGGTCCACACACATACTAAAAAGTGTTGCTAACGCCCGTTAAGTTTGATTGCCATCTTTCCCCCTTGTATACTTGTTGCTCCGGTACTAAAGAAAGAAGGTCTTTTCATCTGAAGCCTTTCCCTCGTTCGTTCAGTCACTAGTTCTTGTCCCCTGAACACAATTCCAATTTATCTTTCTATTTGAATCTTTCTCCAGCATGACTTTCTTGGAAGCGGGTATGGTGAACTTTTATATACAATTCGACATTCTGCTGATCATAACGATTGAACCCTTCGGTTTCGTACTTTTTCATTTCCTTTCTAGTTTTGCGCACTAAGTTACTTCGGAATGTTGTATGGGTTTCTCGCACAGGGCTTCTGCCCCTCGGTTGAGGGGGGTGAGCCTTGGGAAGGAGGCCTTCAGGCCGCTTTCAAGCGAGTAACCGGGATCCTTACCTATCTTGCTCAGCGGGACTTTCATTTACATCCGATCCTTTATCTCTTTCATATGAGACTTCCTCTAACTCTGACTTTCTGCTAGAGAATAGGAATTAGGTCTGCAAACCTGAAACGGGAGCTAGTGACTTAAATCTCATCGGAGAAAGACCAGGAAGAAAGCGAGCGAGTCAGCATAAAGCATAGTGAGAGAGGAAGGAAAGAAGGGTAGATACCGCAAGGGAAGGGGAGCTACACGTTTGCCTAAACGCCCTATCGCTGTCTCAGGCACTTTTTTCCGATGCCATATAAAGATAGAAAGGTGCTCCATAGCAAATGAATAGTCAATATGCCCTAAGGGATAGGAATGGAGGGAAATCTAGACTGCTCGCTCGTGTCTTACTCGTTTCGTAGCCCACTTTTGTTAAGACAAAAAGAGTTGTTTTCCAGGATTCCCCAGGTCTTTCATACCAGTTAAACCTAAGGCCTATTTCTTACAATGGTAAGGCATCTTCTTCATAATCGTCCCGTAGATAAGATGGTTTCCGTGAGGGATAGAAGGTATTAGGGAAAGCGAGCTCTCATTCAAGGGCTGGTGCGAGGCAGGAAGCAACGATATATTTATTTTCATTTTTGTATATGTGCTTCGACATTGCTGCAAACCGATGTATTGTAATCGGCATCGGTTGTAGTTCGAACTAGCTTTCACGCGGCACTCAAGCTTCCATTGACCTTTTTCATTGTCTCCGGTTCAGCACGAACGGAGCACCCTTTGGATAGTCTCCAAACCTTTCTTGTGAAAAGTTGATGCACCCTCACCTCAGGTGTGGAAACTTTACTGGCTTCGGTCGAATACCCGTAGTGATAAGAAAAAGGAAGGAAAAGGAAAAACCTTCCTATTCGGTTAAGTGGCATTCCTCTTCTTTTTCTTTCAGTTCTAGTCGCATCTTCGGACCTCTTCCTAAAGTTAAGGTCGAGCTAGTAATTACTGCTCCTACTAAAGGAATTCAACAACTAGGGGCAACCCCATTGTTAGCTCCGTCCCTTCGATCCTAATACTGAGCTGCCTAGCTCCAAGTGAACCCTTATTAGTCCTAATGCTCCCGCACCTGTACTCCCATCAAAAGGTTCTGCCCTTGGTCTTCCCGGACCGGTGAGAATACGTCTTTACCTAAGAAAGTAATAAGCAGCTGGTGTGGACACAAGAGAGAAGGATGAAGAGAGGCTAAACGATTAAGCCAGGGGAAGGATGCGAACAAAGATAGAGTAATTATAAAGTACTATATGAGCAATTAATCGACTAATTTATGTTTACCAAAGAATTTCAAGAGCAAAGGCTGAGGAGTGAGGAGTGTATATACCGATAATTTTCCATTTTAAAAAACTACATCCTCTAACTCTTCCTAAGCGGAGTCAGACTTCTTTCCCTAAACTGAATTTGAATTACTAGTTCCAAAAGAAGAGATTTAATGCCCCTCAGGCCCGTATACCCTTTCTTTGTGTAATATCATTAGTCAACAAAGCTACGTTTGTGAATCTCTCTTAGACTTGAGCTCCAATACCTGGCCTGGGATTGAAGACCTATATATAAGGGGCATCTCATTCTCTATCACGGTTGGTTCTATCTACCTATCTCCTCAATCTCCCACTTCTGCTTGCACTTATTAGTATCAACTTAGAGCCCAAGTCGGGAGTTCCTAACCCATTTTGAAGAGCACTCATCTGATTGTAAGTTCATGGGTGCTACTAAGTACTATAAAAGTATAGCCTATATTCTAATTATAGAAGGACGACACTCTCTATATCTACTTGATTAACTTCGAGATTGACATCAAGCAGACTGAGGCAAGATTCTATCTATTCAAAGCGAGAACTCATTAAGACTAGATAGTTTATTTACTGTATTCCATCTCTTTGGTAAGTAGCTTACTTCTCGATTAACTGCAAAACTAGCTAGCCTAGCTCAAGGAAGAAGGAACTCGTTGGATACCAAACTCCTAGCTGCCCGTTAAGCGTATTCCTTTTTCTTATCACTACGGGTGGTTAGGAGTAAAGATCATTCTGCTCCCCCAACAGATGAAAGAAAGCAGCAGGAACTCCCCCGTAAATGATCAGAGGGGGGAGTTAAAAGTAGCAGTAGTTTAAGAATGTAGCTGACTAACAGCGAATTAAATGGCAAATCTAGGCGTGGATCGAGATGGAGTCCATGTTCGAGCGCATGCATTAAAGCCAGAAGCAAAGGTAGAGGTAGCGGGTTCACCCGTTGATTCAGAACCAACAATAGTTGACTGCATACCCAGTTGTCCTCGTTTACTTAGATGAAGTTGGAGCTCAAAAGCTTGTTTCAACATCCGAGGCAATTCGAGTACCGGAGCTCGCAGCAGAGCCTGTGGCAAAGGCAGACTTCTTGGTAAAATTTCCAGTTTCAGTTAGGTAAAGGTTGGAGCAAAGATGGCAGCAAGCATAGTAGGTAGCTAGAGCATAGGCAGAGGATAGGCATTAAAATGAGCTATTCCGCTATTCCTATTCCACGAAATGAATTTATTGGATAACTTTCCCCAAGGAGTTAAGCTACGATAGACCCAATTCATGTTCCTCAGTCAAGATGAAGGGGGGATGAGATCTTTTGGCGGGTTAGTGGGGTCCTTGGCTAAGATTCCATCTTCACCTTAGCTTTCAAGCTATCAAAGCCGGGAAATAGGGAACTCTAAGTGGCTCACTTATAGTGAAGTGGGGAAATCCAGTGCGATAGATGGCATTTCTAGTGAACCCAGGAAAGCCAAGACTAGCTCATTCACCAGAATTTGGTTGGAGCAGCGGTAGGGCAAGCCCAGTCTCAGTCCCGCCTATGGTCTACTCAAAGGTTGAAGAGAAAGAGAAGAAAGGTGAATAAAGAGTTCTCGCCCAGTCAAGTTTGAATAAAGAATCTAAATAGAAGGAACCGGGGTGAACTAAAGAGCGTAACCTGGGTTACAAGGTATAGCTATAAATAAGCTTCGTAGGGAAGTCAAGGTTCGACGGCTGAATTGATGACTACTAACCTTCGCTTTCCTCTCCTTTCATTCGATCTCAGATGGGCAAAGGAAGGCAGGGAGTAGCACTAGTCTCAGGGGCATGCCCTGAATCGGTTCTTAACAGAGGAGCCCTTTCTGCTGAGTGAATATCCCTTGCTTTCGTAACCGGTGTGAGAGTTAGAAAAGAAAGCTAACTGCACTTCATGCGTGCGTGGCGGCTTTACGGTGACAGCACGTAATAACTCCCTTCGGGATTAACTCTTCCTAGGGCAGGAGATTGATTACGCACTATTCACTCTGATTTCAACGTGAGGAAGAAGGGACAATCCATTCCGAAATTCAAACTCCGGTGTGTAAGAGACTGAGTCTATCTCTTGTTACACACGATCGGGGTAAATAATCCTAATCTTGACTCCTAGAGCAGAGAGATGAGACTGGTTATAGTTTATAGTAAGGGGTTGATGTATAATCTTCGTGTTCCCGGGGAGCAACAGCTCAATGAGGGACTCGGGGAAAAGAGATTTAGACAACCTGCCAAATATAGAGTTTACGGCTGGAGCAGAAGAAACTCAGGACTTGGGAACTCATAACCTCATGGCTACAGAGTGACGGCCTTCAGATTCTTCCTTCGGACAGTAATGAAATTGTCAACTTTCGGAAAAGGGGGACACAAGGCCTTCACACCATTGTCCTCTGGCTGTCCCTTAGAGAAGTGGAAAAAAGAAAAGGCAGTTGAGGAAGCAGGCTCAGATTCATCATATAAGTTCCGAGACTGGGCATCATCACTAGTAAGCCATGCCGCCATTTCTTAAGAAGGGGATTGAGTCAGGTAGAACATTCGATTTGGGCAACGGAACTGATCGAATCGGGGCTTTCTCATACTCCCAGCATTGAAGGAATGCCCGAATCAGCACAGTCGGAGCGCGACCAGAAGCAGCGGAAGTCCCCGGCGAGGAGAAAAAGACTTGAATTTCCCTCAACTCCTCACCAACGGGCTACAGGGGGAGAAGAAGGTCTGAGACAAGCAGTGAATTCAACCCAACTAGGACTGCCAAGGAGCGTAGCCACTCGACCTGCCCTTGATCCTAACCCTCGAAGCGAACCAGATTAAGGAATAAGATGAGCTTTTATTTTTATGGAAGCAGCGGCTATATGTTTTTTTCCAGCACTCGAACGACAAGCAGAAGGAGCAGCTCAATTTATTCTTGATTCCATTCTTCCACTGGCACCGACCTCTATTCAATAGACAGCTATATAATATAAAGAGGATCGGAGCCCATTTCCCCAGTTGACGAGGGAAAGTCCCACGGGAAGGAAGTCAGCAAGAGCAGCTTCAAGGTCTTCGGCAACGAGTTCAACTGCTGACCCAAGCGGAGATCAAAGAGCTGCATCTCAATCTACGCAATTTTCCGATCTGGGTGGGCTTGAAGTAAAAGAAAGAAGCCCCTACGATGACTCATCGAATTTCCTAGCCTGGGGAGAAAGCTATAAGAAAGAAAGCCAATGAGCTAATGATGACTAGCCTTTGAAGGCCGGGCCAAGGCAAGGAATGCGAGAACAAGGGAGGTCCCACTTGGACTGTATTCAAAAAGCAAGCTCAGATTCATCAGTAACTAGCTGTCGGAGTTAGAAAGACAGTCGGAAATGCTATATGCTTAACACATGCGAGTCGAACCCAAATAACTGGGCGGGGAGCGATAAAACGGAAGTGCGCGCTAGCGCACTCCGGCTTTCGAGCCTACGTTTGCTAGGCATAAGTTTGAGTTCGAGATCGAGACCCAGAAGTAGAGATAGAGGCAAAGGTTGCAGCAGGAGGGAGAGACGGTTCCATACCCGATTTGAGAACTAGGTAACCTAGCATCCTCACCCATTGAACCATAGTACCTAGCTTCCCTTCGCTCACGTCCGAACCTGTCCACGGCAGAGACAGTTGGATAGGTACCCCCCATTGCTTCAGCTAACCAATTGGAATAGGTACAACTGGTAAAGCTACAGCCGCTTCTGCTACTCAATCTACTTGAGCAACTTGAGTGAATACGAGCCCTTGTCCCTGGATACAATGGGGATGGGGATACGAACACTTCCACAGGCAAAGATGGGAAAAAGCTTAGAAAGGTGACCAGGCCCAAGCTACTTAGTAGAGTAGCCTTCCTAGTTGGATTGGCTAGTAACTCGCGCTAGTTGAAGGACTGATGTTATGGACTCCGCTTCAATTGGACCGTAGGCAAGCCTTGGGCCAGGATAGTTTTAGGCATAGTGCAGGTATTTTTAGCCGGGCGAGTGTCGAATCTGACTCTCCGTGCCTTCCTCGACCTGCCCATTCTTTGCAGAAAAAGAGAGCTCATCAGACCTCATTACGTAAAAACACGACCATGAAAAAGGGTCGATCGGAGGATCATCCATACGCCTCTCATCGACTTGCCAGGAAATAGACAAGGATGAATCGGCTGGCAGTAGGGACGGAGCCTTTTGTTTGGTTCGGAGAGTAGATTAAGTGAGTTTGAGCCCTTTGAGTGAGGAGCGAGATTCAGATCTAAACTTTCTTTCTTTTCTTGTGGTCGTAGCGATTGCTTAGTCGGATTAGTCGGCTAAAGGGCCATTTACTTTCTCCTTTCTAATCACTTTCCCGGCTCAAGTACTCCTTTTGTCTTTGTTCCGTGAGTGAGCTGCTTTACCGAAGCAAAGAATTGCTTTCTCTTTTGCGAGTGAAGTTGCTCGCGTGCGTGGGTGACTTGAGGATGTCAAAGCTCTGTCTCTTCATTCGGTAACCAATCCGTCTAGTCTTTTCAGTCGTCCAGGTAGTGGTCAATCCATCGTAGGTAAAGTGCGAAATGTAGTAGGCCATCCTATCCATCCGCTTTCCATTTCGGACCTCTCTTTCCGGTCTGCTAGCCTTACAAGTCCAAGTCTTCCAGTGGGCGATTACGTACCTACGCTTTCCATTAGCATAAAAAGCTTGCAGTGAAGAGACCACCCAAGGACATTCACGTTAATTCGTTCTTTTCATTTACTATACTCATAAGTTTCAACAAGCGTAACTGAATCATACGTGTCAACGACACAGTGTGAGCGTCCGAGGGTGATTGAAGGACTTAAGTCCGAAAGCACTGAATGAGACTCTTGGTAATCGTAGGCTTTAAGGAATACCTGGTATAAAAGAAAGATGAGGAGCCCAGCCCAAGATGGATAAGCTTCAAGTCTCTTTATATAATAAATGAATGATTTGCCGAGCACTCGGATTAGCAAAACATTCTTCTCTGCCTCATGGGGAGCCTCCTGCCCCACTAAATCGGATATTGCTTAACCGCCCCCTCTTACGCTGCTGCTTGTTCCGGTTACCGGAGGTGCAGATTGACAAAGGGCTTGGATTCGCTTCCTTAGTCCTTTTTGATAGGTTTCAAGCGGAGATTGGCCCTCGAGTGCAAAGGCTTGACTGCAAGACCCACCACCCTTTAGTACGCTTGGGGGAGAATTGAAAAAGAAAGAGAGGAAAGAAAATGCCGCTACTGATGCTACGACTGGTCCTTGGCATCCGCCAGTAGGGACCCCGTATCGACCTGGATTGGATGAATAGAAAAGTTCCCTCTATCTGGTGACGGGTGAACGTACTTTGGATATTTTCCCTACTCCTATTGCGTCTTTGATTCATCAATTCCAATCTATGAATTAGGAATCCAATTCGGTATCTTGCGTACGAATTCATGTTGTCAACGAGGATGAGGATATTATGTTTTACCACCCAACTGTATAAAGAAAAAGAAGACTGAAAAGGGAATGCCTTTGAGAGCAGAATGTAGGAACCTAGCTTCCCTTCGTCCTCCACATATATATGTGTTTCTTGTGAAAAGAACTATGAGAATCCAAATTGTCTTAGACAAGAAAAGGCTGGTCGAGAATCCAACTGACAGATGGCAAGATCTTAAGTCTTCGACCTTATCCCAGCGGTTTTCGCATCCCCTGCTATTGAAGTGAAGAAGCTGTGGCACTTGATTAGCTCAATTGACATCTTTTTGAATGCCTATCTGAGATCCGATTTTCAACCCATGAGTAAGCGGAAGAGCAGGCAGCTATGGAATCAGCAGCACATTTGCCGGAAAGAGCTCTCCCTATTGCGCATAGCCCTTTCTTGGGCAAGAGACCAGAACCATTCCCCGCACCTTCCTTTATTGTATTAGCTTTGCAGTCAGAACTTCTTTGCGTATGCAGTTGCCGAATTAGCACTCGCGAATTCAAACCCCTCCTTGATGTGCCGAAAGTTCGAATAGCTTCATCTCTCTCCTTACTTGATTCATAGGATCTTGCAGGGTAATAGTCTATTGACTCCTTTCCTGCTTGTACTCTTACTAAAATGAGGTCACTTCCGGTAAGAAAGAGCGTCCTTCTCAAGCATCTTTTTCTTTCCTCTGTCTCCTTTGCCCTTCGCACCTTGGAATATAGAATAGAAACTTTTGAATCCCAAATTCCCCTCTTTCATTCATCTCAGATGCACAGTGAATCACGAGACAGGAGCGAAGACCTTTGTTCCCGGATCGTCGGACAAAGAGCTGTTAGCAGGGCTTGTTCACGAATGCCCTGTTATGTTAGAAGGAATCATTGGACAAAAGCGAAGTGGAGCCGCCAATGGGAGCAGAAAGGAGGTTATAGAACTGGATTGTTTAGCAAATCCCATATCACCTAGTACTCGGAGCCGAGAGACCAAGACTCAATTCATAAAAGCTCAAACTTACCCATCCGAACAAGACGCACATATCCCTTTTGGGGTCTGACTAGTGAGCCAGGCAGGAACAAAGCGACGAAAGTCTCCGCAATTGTACTAACGATAGTTCAACATCTCCAAACGGGCAAACTTATGGATTGTGAGCTTTCTCACCATTTCGACATCTCTTTACCATTTCATCATCGCAATCAGACAAAAGGAGACCCTCGCATAAGACTACTAAATGGACCCTATTTAAATGGTACAAGACATTTTCCCGAACCTCGTGCGATTCAATCTATCTGCTTTAGATCAGAAAAAAGCGTATATAACTAGTTAATAAAAGGAACCAGCACTAATCATCCCATTCTTTTTTTGTTTTAACCCCTACCCTATTGTTGTTTGTTACAGGTGTCCTTGAGTTTCATTCAGGGAATCTGAAAGTAGGGACAGTAAACGCCTTTCTACTAGAATGACCAGAGGCACTACTAGGAATAGGGACAAGGAATGACTCCACTTTTGAAGATTCTTACCGTGGGTTCTGGATCTAATAAGCTGGTCTCCTTTGAAAGCGGGGTTGCCTAAGAAAGCGCCTTTTCCTACTACTTGCCGGTTTTCGTCACCTTTATTTGAGTTGATGAGGTGATCTGATCTCACCTCTAGGCAGGTCGAAGAGAAGGTTGTTATCACAGTCCAACCTTGGGCAATTATTTTCACAGCTAAGCTTATCGTTCTGCCATATGCCATACTAGACTTGATATTGATTTAGACCCAGAGCTTATTTAATTGAAAATAAGAACTTTTTCTTAATCAAGCAAGCATTCCCACCTCCATCACAAGGTAAACCGAAGCCAAGGTCAAGCTCTCCGCAGAAACCATAGCACCCGCCCTCGCGGCAGGAGCTGGCTTAAGCCCGGAAGCTACTTCCTTTAGTTGAACAGGTGGCTATATAGGTCAATTGAATCTTAGCCAGTTTCTTCTTTGTTCGAAAAGAGCTACTACGACTCGACTGTCAAGCAAAGATCTAAGGCTTTCTTTGCTCTGCCTCTGGGCGCGAACTTTCACTCTTGAGTTAAAATGCCAGCTATCTTGCTTGATCTTTGCCTCTCTCTGAGCGATGCTCTATACCTTCTTTTTTTTTTGGTTATTTTCCGCTCTTAGCGGATTGGATGCTTTCGATTCCTTACTAATTCGTCCTTTCTCTGGGTACGGTACAAAGAAGGCCAAGTGGATGTAACAACCCTCAGACTAACAAGGGACAAGAGATTATTTGTTCACAGCTTCTAGTGCCAAGGGTCCAAAACAAAAGCATCAATAGCTTCTTTATCTATTTATAGTTATAGAAGATCTGCTGCGGATGATATAGCTGCTCCTAGTCCGACAACTAGAGCCAGAACCAAGGATGGCACGAATCGCTCGAATGGAGAGATTGGCCAAGAGCTGACCAAGCGAGAGGACCGCTTACTCCTTTTGTTCTCATTATGCCATGAAGAATCGACAAGATAAATCGCAGCTTATTGAATGCCTCTTTCTACGTCAATAGCTGGTCCTATTTTTCCAACAGCAAAATATCGCCTGGTCTTTCTTATGAGGATGGCACGTGCTTTCCTAAATCAATTTCACCAGGTGTTCACTCAAACTCCTTAATCATGAAACCCGGATCGGAAATATACTCCCCTAAGGCCTAAGGCTTACCCACGGAGCGGTCAGACTTCTTCCTTCTCCCCTTTCTTGGGCTTGGGTGGATCCTGTTATGTTAGCTCTTCGCATATATGACTCTGGCTTTCTTCAGCTGCTCTTCGCCCGAATCCGATCATCTATGTTGAATCTGATTCCCATCTCATCCCATTGATTGGCTTAGTGTCCAGTGTCATCATCTATTTTTTATATCGATCAGGGGTGATCTTCTGTCTATTGACCGTATCAATTGAACAAAAGCGAGGACGAGTTTACGAGAGAAAGAAAGGAAATGAGCCCATTGATTCAGTGGTTTACCTTGACTCAGTTGATGCAGTGAAAGCACCTGTTGCCCGAGGAACTTGACCCAATAGATCTATTAGAAGCAACAAAGTAATAGGTGGAAGCAGGTAAAATTGATGGCAAAGTGTAATAAGCATCATCAGTGGAAGCAGACCTAGCTACCTTGTCATTCTTCTCCTTCAATGCCAGGGGGGGCAGGAAAGGTCGGTGTCGATGTCCCGCACATCATCCTTATCACGTCACAAGACGATGAGGACGATGAGGATGCAAGGTCCTCAGGAAGAATTGCAAGATCGGCATGGTGCGAGTTTTCATTGGGGGAAAGAACGATATATATGCCTTGAATAGGCCGAGGTTACCTTCTTCGGGTGGACAACCTGGGAGAGATGGGTCAAATTGGTCGTCTAGGGGCCTGAAGGAATGGCGATGATAAATCGGGACAGATGCCCCTGCATCGTTGGAAGCCCAAATGCAAGATGAAATGGATGAGACTCGTTTTCAACTCCTCCTATTCTAAATGCAGGCATGGAACTATGATAAAGCCCTAGGAATGACAGAGAGACATTGGGCCTAATGGGCAAGGCAAGGAAATGAAATATATAATTGAATGTCCTAGTAGGACATGGTTTATATAAGGGCCAGGGAAAACAAAAGAATGCCTTTACTTACTGTATTTTGAAAGCGCTAGGCACCAATCAATTTCCCTAACAGCGAAAAAGGCGAAAAGACTAGCATCGGATTTTTCTACTTCTCTTCCTCAACCAACCGGGGATATTCCCCTCACAGCAGATTCCATAGCTGCGGGCGCAGAATGAATGGTCAAAGGAATGGATGATTCGTAGGTCAATAATAAGTAGGATTAGAAATCGAACTCTCTGCCTTACCGCTCCGTGGGCCTTAGGCTGATAGGAATTGATACATTCAATGGCCCGCTCTCCTCATGTTCGAGGCTGACCCATTTGATACTGACACCTGTCTTACTAACTAGAAGCCTATGAAATATATATAAGATAGGGTATTATATCTGAAGAGGGCACTAAACCCCGATCTTGCTAGCAGGGGGCTCAGTCTTTCAAGATTCAATCTTTACCCTTGCAGTCCCAGGGTATCACACTTCTAGTAGTTATTAAAAACAAGATTTTATAGGATCACACACTTGAACCTGACTATCCACAAATATGAAATTTCCATAACACAGAAGGGGCACCAGCCGAGGCCGTTAACTCTGCCGCGAAACCAATCTATGGCATTGGTGTAAAGAGGCCTTTGAAGACTTAAAGGGAACCCTCATGGCTGATCCGGTGCTGGCCTTTCCGGATCATGCTAAGCCGTTCGAGGTACATACCGACTATGCCATCGGTTGAGTTCTTATGCAAGCAAGAGGGCACCCAAGAGCCGTAAGCTCAATGACACCGAGCGGAAATAAAAAAGAAATAGTACAAGAAAATGAGATGGCCGCCATAGTGCACTGTCTACGCACTTGGAGACACTATCTATCTGCTCTATTTCCAAACACAGAAGAAGCTCAGCCCTAAGCAAGCAAGGTTGCAAGACTTATTGGCTGAGTTCGATATGTGTATCGAGTATAAGCCAGGACGCACGAATCTAGTGGCTGATGCCTTAAGTCGGAAAGCAGAGCTTGTGAGCTTGAAGCTACAGGTGAGCCAGTTTAGGAGCACCTTTTATGATAGGAGAAAAGAAAGACAGGAGGTTCTCAAATAGGACGCAGTAGCTAGGAGCCTACTAGAAGCTGTCAAGGAATAAAAACCTCGCTTTTGGGAAAAGGAGGGTCTGCTCTACACCAAGGGGAATAATCTTTTCGTCCCAAGGTGGGATAACATATGTATTGACTTTTTTAATGAGTGTAACGACACTCGCTGGGCAGGACACCCCACACCGAGCGTTATTGGCCTAAGATGAAATAAGACGTGGAAAGCTATGTCCAACCCTGTCTTGTGTGTCAACAATAAAAAAGATAACATAAGAAGCCAGGAGGAGAGCTAGATCCTTTGCCTATCCTCACCAGACCCTAAAAGTGTTACTATGGATTTCATCTCTTGCTTGCCCAGGGTGGATGGGCTTGGAAGCATCATGGTGGTATCTTTTCAAAGTATGCCACCTTCATGGCGGCCTCTGCCGACTGCACTGCGGATGAGGCCGCATGCTTGTTTATTTGTTTATGAAGAACGTGGTTAAGTACTGGGGGCTGACCCCGCGTCCCTTCTATTTAGAATTATTCTATGAAAATAAGGAATGCAGCGTGGTAAGCCGCATCGGGTTAGTTACACAGGAAAGGGGACCGCAAAAGGGCGATCGAAAGTCCCCCCGTAGTATCTCATAAGACATACAGAACAAGACTGAAAATGGAGCCAGCTCGCCTTGCGGCGAAATAGAACAAGCCAACAGACAAATAAGTACACTGCAATGCACCTTTCCTTGGTTAGCGAACCGAAGAGGCAAAGGCTATCGGGCAAGGGAGAAAGATGAAGATCTTGTTGTGGCATTCTAACGATCATCATCCTTTTCTCATTGTGCTTTTCACATTCATTCATAAGCCTGCTGAAAAAGCCCTTTGCGTTCCTTCGGGTTTGGTTTTCTCTCTTTCTCTTCGAATATATGTGTATGTTTACCTAGCTTCCGAATCAACTTCAACTTCAAATTTGTACCCACCTTTCTACTAGTCTCACTTGAAAGGCAGTCATTCCCCCTGGGGTCCTTTTAAAGAAAGATTATAAAGCCGCAAGGGAGCTCCAGATAGATTTGCGCAGAAAGGGTAGGATTTCGCTGTATCGCGCGAGTACGCACGTCTATCACCTTTTTAAGTTCAGCTTGATCGGAATCGGAATCGATTCTATGATTGAATAGCAGAAGTGCTACTTAGTAGTTGAAACTCGGAGAGAGAGCATTGAAGTAGGGGAGGGGACTCTATCATACCTGCTAACTCCTAGGATGAGAAGTAGGTCCCTTGTTTTTGGCAGGAAGAGTTCCAGCCTTTGTTGCCCCCCGGTAGAGTGAGTCTACTTAGCGAACTGGCAGGACGCGGAGATAGATTGATCAATATGAATTTCGAGAGTGGAGTGGATGGTTTGGTTGACCGCCGCCCCCTTGTCCTGGAGGCTCTCCGGCCGGGGAGGGGCTTGCTATCGTAACCTTTTCTCCCGGTGTATGTGAAAAAGAGTGACGAACCAATTTTTGTTCTGGTACAAAGAACGAGAGTCGGCTTCCTTAAGTCCGTTGTTCCTCAGTAGTGACGAACCCATTTTCTCCCTCACCACAGGCACATTTCAAAAGTTTGTAAATCAGAAAAAATCTAAAAAACTTTTTTTATTTTTATTATATAAATTAAACCTATAAACCACTAAATCCCTAAAAACATAAATTGATAAACTCCTAAACGAAAAAACTCCTAAATAATCAAACCATTAAACCGGTATACCACATATAATAAATCATAAATCTCATTTTAATTTGTATTCATTATAATTTTAAATATTCATATTAATTATTTATTAGTTTATTTTTTATATAAATATTAATTACAAAATAAATAATGAGCGAGACAACCATAATTTTAATAATTTATTTTTAATCAAAAAAATATATAAGCATATAAAAAGAAGTAAAAATTTAAAAACAAAAAATTATTATTTAATAATATATTTTACTTTGATTTTGAATCAGTATATATTGGTTTTGCAATAATATTTTAATTGCTATCAATCTTATTAAGAATAGTTAATTAATTTATTATTTGATCAATTTTATAATATCTAACAATAAAATTACTTATATTGAATTTAAATGTCTTATAAATATTATGATTATATAACTAAATATTATATTTACAATAGAAAAAATTTAAAAAATATTATATTTTCAAAGGTTATAACCTTCAAAAATGATAAAAAATCACAAAAATAATTTTTTTATTATTTTATTATTTAAATAAAACTTATAAACCATTAAATGCCTAAACATTTAAATCTCTAGACTCCTAAACCCCAAAACCCCCTAAAAACTAAAACCATTAAACCTATATAACCTAAATAATGAATAATAAATTTCATTTTTATTTGTATTCATTATAATATTAAATATTCATTTAAATTATTTTTTATTTTATTTTTATAAAAATATTAATTACAAAATAAATAATGAGTGTGACATATATAATTTAAATAAATTATTTTTTATGAAAAAAAATATAAGATTATAAAAATAAACAAAATTTCAAAAATTTAATATTTTATTTAGTAATATAATTTACTTAGATTTTCAATTATTTTGGGGTCTGCAAATATATTTTAATTAATATCTGTCTTATTAATAATAGTTTATTAATTTATTTTTTGATCATTAAAATAATATATATAAATAAAATTTTTTATATTGAATTTACTTCAAATATAATTATTAAGATTATTATAACTAAGTATTTTATTCATATTTTAGTACTATTAAAAAATTATTATATTTTCAAAGTTATAATCTTTGAAAATCACGAAAATTAATAATAATAAATTTTTTGTTATTTCATTGATTAAATAAACCTTATAAATCAATAATTAAAACCTAAATGTGTAAACATATAAATCAATAAACTCATTAACCCCAAAACCAAAATAAACTTAAAACATTAAATAGGTATACCCTAAATAATAAATCATAAATCTCATTTTTATTAGTATTCATTATAATTTTATATATACATTTTAATTATTTATTAGTTTATTTTTATAGAAATATAAATTAAAAAATAAATTAATAATTAGACAAATATAATTTAAATAATTTATTTTTCATCAAAAAATATATAAGATTATAAATGGATACAAAAATTTAAAATTAATATTTAGTAAAATATTTCATTTTGATTTTGAATCATATTTGGTCTTGTAAAGATATGTTAAACAATATTTATCTTATTAAGAATTGTTTATTAATTATTTGTATGATCATTATTATAATATTTATCAATATTATTGTTTATATTGAATTTACATGATATATAATTATTAAGATTATCATAACTAAATATAGTATTAACAAGTTGGTTTTGTTCAGCCGATTGAAAGTTAACCATAATAGCAATACTACATTTTTTAAACAATCACTTAAAATATTAAAGAATAGCTAAAGATTACCACAAACATAGGTAGCATCAATTACTACTTAAGTAATTGCTAAAATTAGGCAGCTTAATATAACAAAAAAAATATGACTAATAACAACCATGATAATAATCATTTCAAAGGTCCATCCCGGAACAGCAATGAAAATCCAAACCTAATTAATTATCTCTTCTACAACTCCTCCCTTTTCTTCCTCCACTGTAGAAGAAAACCAAAGATGAAAATGTGTTAATCATGCAGACATAAATTTCTTAGATCAAAGAGTAATAAAAAAACAAAATATTACCTTATAAAATTTAATACACCCATTCCAAATTTAGTTGGCCGACTATAGTTGGAAGTATATTTGGATCTTATGACTCCTCTGAAAATTGTAATTGAACCATATTTTTATTAAATTGAATGAATAAAATAAGTAAAAGTGAAATTAAAATTTACAAGATTTGTATACTAACTTGATTCATTATCATCAAGGTCTTGAACAAATTCTTCAATTTCAATATGTTTGTTTGAGCTTCACAACCAATCTTGTAGACATAAGAGAACTTCAGCTGTAATAGGTGTTAAAGAACTCCTAAATTTATCTAATGTTCTCCCCCAAGTGCTAAATGTAGATTAGTAGGTCACAATAGATGCTTGGATAGCAAATACACCCCTTGCTACATTTTCCAAAGAAGGATACCTAACCTCATTTACCTTCCACCAGTTTAGAAGATCAAAATCAATTCTAATTTTTTCAAGTTTGTCCTCCAAGTAAATATCCAACTCTTCCAAAGCTGCAACTTCTTGTTCTTTCTACAAATCAACAAAAAAAGCATCAACATAAGTTTTACTACCATCAAAGAAATTATCATTTTTCTTCAACACAGTAGAAGAGAAATCATCTTCTTTTGATTCATCTTCATTTAAATCTTTATAATCATCCATCATCTCATTTAAAGCATTTATAACATTTTAACCAAATTTTTAGTCAATTCTTCTTCATAATGCTAAGTCTACTTAACCTTGAGATATTTGAGCTTATATCTACAACAATGAGATGATATGTTATCAAATAATTTCTTCTTTTTCTTCACAAACAAAGAAAAACTATCCCTCAGTATAGAGTGCCTAGATGAAATTTTAAATTGGGGCACACTAACTTCACAAAACTCCTTAAACTCATCCCTCTCAACAAAACAAAAAGGGAATTCATCTTTTATGATCATTTTCACCAAAGCCTCCTTAACTAGTTGTTGATCAAATTGCCAATATGTCAATTTGTTATCCTCTGAACTAGTACCATTAGTGAAACTCAACAAAGATTGTGACTTGTCTTTACCTTTGTGAGCTTCTATTAATTCTTTTTTGTGTAAAAATTATATACAAGTCTTTCTCAAGTATTTTTATAAAGCCGAAGTACCTTGATCACTTTTTTCCAAGAATTCTCTCCTACACCATATACAAGCTGCCCTACCAGTTTCATTTCCCTCTGAATCAACAAATATCTCATAAGTTTCCCAAATAGCAGACTTATACTTTTTATGAGCTTGATGTTCAGATGTACCTTGACTTTCTTTTACAATTGGAATTGAATAACCTGCCGTAACAATAAAAGGGTTCATCAAAGGATGATGATTGGATTTACTAGTACTGTGATCATTTGAGATGTGATCATCTTCAATTTATTGTATTGGATGGGCTGTAGCGGAATTGGTGGCATCTTCATGATATATATATTCTTGGTTCAAGTATAGGTTTTTTAGGACGTGATGGTTCTCGAGATGGAAATTGCTTAAGAACCGGAACAATCCCAAAAGAAAAAGTACATGATAGAATGGGACGGGAATATTTAATGTCAACAGATTTTCTCAGTTGCGATTCTTTCGGGACAAGGATTAGGGTTGGGTCGCGAATCTCCGAGTCCCGTGAGTAGCCCTACTAAATGCATGTAAAGTTAAATCAGTAAACTTCTAAACCCCGTAATGCCTAAATACACAAACCATTAAATCTGTAAATATTTTTTAATAATTAATAAATCTATTTTTTATTGCCATTTATTATATTTTTAATTATTCATTTTAATTATTTATTAGTGTATTTATTTAGAAATATTTTTTACAAAATAAATTATGAGTGGGACAAATATAATTTAAATAATATATTATTTATCTAATAAAAATATACGCTTTTAAAATAAGTATAAATTTAAAAATTAAAAATTATTATCAAGTAATATAAGTTACTTTAATTTTGAATCAATTTGGGTTTTGTAAATATTTTTTAATTTATATTTATCTTAATATTAATAGTTTATAAATTTAATTTTTGATCATTATTATAGTATCTATCAAAAAAATTATTTATATTAAATTTATATGATATATATTTATTAATATTATTATAACAAATATTGTATTAAAATTTCAAAAAATTTTAAATATTATTATATCTTTGAATATTATAACCTATGAAAATGATAAAAAATTTTAGAAATTTTTTGTGTTATTTTATTTTTTTAAATAAAACCTATAAACCACTATAAGCCTAAAAACATAAATCACTAAATTCATAATGACAAAACCTCTAAATACTTAAATCATTAAACTGGTATACATTAATAATAAATCATAAATCTAATTTTAATTTTTATTCAGTATAATTTTAAATTTTTATTTTAATTATTTATCAATTTATTTTATAGAAATATTAATTACAAAATAAATTAATAGTGAGACAGATCTAATTTAAATTAAACTGGTATCCCTAAATAATAAATAATAAATCTCATTTTTTTCATTATAATTTTAAATATTCATTTTAATTATTTATTTGTTTATTTATATATAAATATTAATTGCAAATTAAATTGAGTTAGATAAATATAATTTATATAAATTATTTTTCATCAAAAAATTATTGATATACTTTTTAAAAGAAAAAAAAATTCAAAACAAAAAATTATTATATAGTAATATATTTTGCTTTTCTTCTGAATCATTTTAGGTTTTGTAATTATATTTTAATTGATATCTATCGTATTAATAATAGATTATTAATTTATTTTTTGATCATTATTAGAATATATATCAATACAATTCTTTATTTTGAATATATATGATATATAAATATAATGATTATTATAACTAAATATTGTATTCACATTTATTAAAAATTTAAAAATTATTATATTTTCAAAGGTACCTTTGAAAATATCAAAAAATAATAAAAATAAATTTTTTATTATTTTATTTTTTTAATAAAATTATAAACCACTAAATGCATACATAATTAAATTAGTAAACTTCTAAACCTCATAATGCCTAAATACATAAACCATTAAACCGCTATAAACTACTTAATAATTAATAAATCTAATTTTTATTTCTATTTATTATAATTTTTAATATTCATTTTAATTATTTATTAGTTTATTTTTATAGAAAAATTTATTAAAAATTAAATTATGAGTGTAACATATATATTTTAATTAATTATTTTTAATCAAAAACAATATATACTTATAAAACAAGTAAAAATTTAAAAATTAAAAATTATTATCCAGAAATATATTTTACTTTAATTTTGAATCAATTTGGGTTTTGTAAATATTTTTTAATTAATATCAATCTTTTTATTAATAGTTTATTAATTTAAATTTTGATCATTATTATATTATCTATTAATAAAATTGTTTATATTGAATTTATATGATATATAATTATTAATATTATCATAACTAAATATTGAATCCACATTACAAAAAAATTTAAATATTATTATATTTTCAAAGGTTATAACCTATGAAAATGAGAAAAAATTATAGAAATTTTTTTTTATATTTTATTTTTTTAAATAAAACGTATAAACCACTAAAAGCCTAAAAACATAAATTACTAAAATCCTAAATGAAAAAACCTCTAAATACTTAATCCATTAAGTTGGTATACAGTAATAATAAATCATAAATCTCATTTTAAATTTTATTCAGTATAATTTTAAATTTGTAATTTAAATATTTATCAGTTTATTTTTATTGAAATATTAATTACAAAATAAATTATTAGTAAGAAATATCTAATTTAAATTAAACAGGTATCCCTAAATAATAAATAATAAATCTCATTTTTTTTCATTATAATTTTAAATATTTATTTTAATTATTTATTTGGTAATTTTTATAAATATATTAATTACATAATAAATTATGAGTTAGACAAATATGATTTATATAAATTATTTTTCATCAAAAAAATATACATAAACTTTTTAAAAGAAAAAACAATTCAAAACAAAAAATTATTATATAGTAATATATTTTTCTTTGATTCTGAATCATTTTAGGTTTTGTATTTATATTTTAATTCATATCTATCTTTTTAATAATAGATTATTAATTTATTTTTTGATCATTATTAGAATATTTATCAATAAAATTGTTTATATTGAATTTATATGATATATAAATATAATGATTATTATAACTAAAGATTGTATTCACTTTAGAAAAAAATTTTAAATTTATTGTATTTTCAAAGGTTATAACATTTGAAAATATCAAAAAATAACATAAATAAATTTTTCTTATTTTATTTTTTAAATAAAACATATAAACCACTAAATCCATATATAAGTAAATCAGTAAACTTCTAAATACATAAACCATTAAACCGCTATATACTACTTAATAATTAATAAATCGAATTTTTATTTTATTTATTATAATTTTAAATATTGATTTTAATTATTTATTAGTTTATTTTTATAAAATATTTATTACAAAATAAATTATAAGTGCGACAAATATAATTTAAATAATTTGTTTTTAATCATAAAATATATTACGCTTGTAAAACAAGTTAAAATTTAAAAATTAAAAATTATTATATAGTAATTTATTATAGTTTAATATAGAATCGATTTGGGTATTGTAAATATTTTTTAATTAATATATTTCTTATTTTTAATAGTTTATTAATTTAATCATTGATCATTATTATATTATCTATCAATAAAATTGTTTATATTGAATTTATATGATATATAATTATTAATATTAAAATAACTAAATATTGTATTCACATTTCAAAAAATTTTAAATATTATTATATTTTCAAAGGTTATAACATGTGAAAATTAGAAAAAATTATAAATTTTTTTTTGTTATTTTATTGTTTAAATAAAACCTATAAACCACTAAATTCCTAAAAACATAAATTGCTAAACTCCAAAATGACAAAACCTCGAAATACTTAAACTATTAAACAGGTGTACATTAATAAAAAATCATAAATCTCAATTTAATTTTTATTAAGTATGATTTTAAATTTTAATTTTAATTATTTATCAGTTTTTTTTATAGAAATATTAATTACAAAATAAATTATTAGTGAAACAGATCTAATTTAAATAATTTATTTTTCATCAAAAAAATATATATCCTTATAAAAAGAGGCAAAATTTTTTAAAAAAATTTATTATTTAGTAATATATTTTATTTTGATTTTGAATCATTTTAGATTTTGTAATTATATTTTAATTTATATCATTCTTATTAATAATAGTTTATAAATTTTTTATTGATCATTATTATAATATGTATTAATAAAATTATTTATATTGAGTTTACATTATATATAATTATTAAGATTATTATAACTAAATATTATATTCACATTTAAAAAAATTAAAAATTATTATATTTTCAAAGGTTATAACCTTCAAAAATTTAAAAAAAATCAAAATAATAAATTTTTTATTTTTTCATTCTTTAAATAAAAACTATAAATCACTAAAGGCCTAAACACTTAAATCACTAAACCCCAAACCTAAATACTTAAACCATAAAACTAGTATATCCTAAATAATAAATAATAAATCTTTATTTTATTTGTATTCATTATAGTTTTAAATATTCATTTTAATTATTTATTAATTTATTTTTATAGAATTATAAATTATAAATAAATTATGAAAAAGACAAATATAATTTAAATAATTTACTTTTAATAACAAAAAAAATATAAACTTATAAAAAGAAGCAAAACATCAAAAAAATTATTATTTAGTATTATATTTTTATTTGATTTTGAATAAATTTACGTTTTGCAAAAATATAAAAAAAAATATATTTTATTAATAATAGTTTATTAATTTATTTTTTGATCATTAATATAATATCTATCAATATAATTGTTTATATTGAATTAACATGATATATTATTATTAAGATTATGATAACTAAATATTGTATTCACATATAAACAAATTTAAAAATTGTTATATTTTCAAAGGTTATAACCTTCAAAAATTAGAAAAAATAACAAAAATAAATTTTTTGATATATCATTGTTTAAATAAAACATATAAACCATTAAATGCATAAACACATAAATCTCTAAACATTTAAACCCCGAAGCCACTAAATACTTAAACCATTAAACTCGTAAACCTTAAATATAATTTAAATAATATATTGAAATATTAATTACAAAATAAATTATGAGTTATACAAATATAATTTAAATAATTTATTTTTCATCAAAAAAATATATTAGCTTATAAAAAGGAGCAATAACTAAAAAACAAAAATTATTATTTAGTAATAAATTTTACATTTTTTAAAATCATTTTAGGCTTTTTAATTATATTTTAATTTATATCTATCATATTAATAATAGCATATTAATTTTTTTTAATAATTGATATAATATCTATCAATAAAATTGTTTATATTTAGTTTATATTATATATAATTATAATGATTCGTATTACAAAAAATTGTATTCATATTTTTAATAAAATTTAAAATTATTAGATTTTCAAAGGTTATAAAATTTGAAAATATGAAAAAATATCAAAAATATTTTTTTTGTTATTTCTTTGTTTAAAAAAACATATAAACCACTAAATGCCTAAAAACATAAATTGCTAAACTCTTTAAAGACAAAACCTCTAAATACTTAAACCATTAAACTGGTAAACATTAATAATAATTCATAAATCTCATTTTAATTTTTATTAAGTATAATTATAAATTTTTATTTTAATTTATTTATTATTAATCTATACCAGTTTAATTGAATAAGTATTTAAAGGTTTTGTCGTTTAGAAGTTTAGCTATTTATGTTTTTAGGCTTTTAGTGGTTTATAGGTTTTATTTAAAAAATAAAATAACAATAAATATATTTTTATTATTTTTTTATATTTTCAAATGTTATAACCTTTCAAAATATAATAATTTTTAAATTTTTTTCAAACGTGAATACAATCTTTAGTTATAATAATCATTATATTTATATATCATATAAATTCAATATAAACAATTTTATTGATAAATATTCTAATAATGATCAAAAAATAAATTAATAAACTATTATTAATAAGATAGATTTCAATTAAAATATAATTACAAAACCTAAAATGATTCAGAAGCAAAGCAAATATGTTACTATATAATAATTTTTTGTTTTGAATTTTTTTTCTTTTTAAAAGTTTATGTATATTTTTTTGATGAAAAATAATTTGTATAAATTATATTTGTCTAACTCATAATTTATTATGTAATTAATATATTTATAATAATAAACAAATAAATAATTAAGATGAATATTTAAATTTATAATGAAAAAAACTGAGATATATTATTTATTATTTAGCGATACCGGTTTAATTTAAATTAGAATTTTCTAACTAATAATTTATTTTGTAATTAATATTTCTATAAAAATAAACTGATAAATATTTAAAATAAAAATGTAAATTTATACTAAATAAAATTTAAAATGAGATTTATGATTTTTATTTCTGTATACCAATTAATGGATTAAGTATTTAGAGGTTTTTTCATGTAGGATTTTAGCGATTTATGTTTTTAGGCTTTTAGTGTTTTATACGTTTTATTTAAAAATATAATATATCAAAAAAAATTTCTATAATTTTTTCTCATTTTCATAGGTTATATCCTTTGAAAATATAATAATATTTAAAATTTTTTGAAATGTGAATACAATACTTAGTTATAATAATATTAATAATTATATATCATATAAATTCAATATAAACAATTTTATTGATATATATTATAATAATGATCAAAATTAAATTTATAAACTATTGATATTAAGATAGATATTAATTAAAAAATAATTACAAAACCCAAATTGATTCAAAATTATAGTAAAATATATTTCTAGATAACAATTTTTAATTTTTAAATTTTTACTTCTTTTATAAGCATATATATTTTTTAAATTATATTTATCGCACTCATAATTTATTTTGTAATAAATAATTCTATAAAAATAAACTAATAATTAATTAAAATGAATATTTAAAATTATAATAAATAGAATTAAAAATTTGATTTATTAATTATTAAGTAGTATATAGCGGTTTAATGGGTTAAGTATTTTGACATTACGTGGTTTAGGAGTTTACTGATTTAACTGTGCATGCATTTAGTGGTTTAAGGTGTTATTTAAAAAAAATATAAAAAATTTATTTTTTTTATTTTTTGATATTTTCAAAGGTTATAAACTTTGTAAATATAATAATTTTTAAATATTTTTCAAAAGTGAATACAATATTTAGTTATAATAAACATTATATTTATATATCATATAAATTCAATATAATATTTTTATTGATAAATATTCTAATAATGATTAAAGAATAAATTAATAATCTATTATTAATAAGATAGATATCAATTTAAATATAATTACAAAACATAAAATGATTCAGAAACAAAGCAAAATATATTACTATATAATAATTTTTTGTTTTGAATATTTTCTTCTTTTAATAAGTTTATCTATAATTTTTTGATGAAAAATAATTTATATAAATTATTTTTGTCCGGCTCAATTTATTTTGTAATTAATATTTATACATAAATAAACAAATAAATAATTAAAATGAATATTTAAAATTATAATGAAAAAAATGAGATTTATTATTTATTACTTAGGAATACCGGTGTAATTTAAATTAGATCTGTCTCACTAATAATTTATTTTTTAATTAATATTTCTAAAAATTAAATTGATAAATAATTAAAATAAAATTTAAAATTATACTGAATAAAAATTAAAATGTGATTTATGATTTATTATAAATGTATACCAGTTTAATGATTTAAGTATTTAGAAGTTTTGTCGTTAGGAGTTAAGTGATTTATGTTTTTAGGCTTTTAGTGGTTTATAGGTTTTATTTAAAAAAATAAAATAACAAAAAAAATTTCTATAATTTTTTATCATTTTCATAGGTTATAACATTTGAAAATATAATAATATTTAAAATTTTTTGAAATTTTAATACAATATTTTGTTATAATAATATTAATAATTATATAAAATATAAATTTAATATAAATAATTTTATTGATAGATATTATAATAAAGATCAAAAATTAAATTTATAAACTATTAATATTAAGATAGATATTAATTAAAAAATATTTTTAAAACCCAAATTGATTCAAAATTAACGTAACTTATATTACTTGATAATAATTTTTAATTTTTAAATTTATACTTCTTTTATAAGCATATATTTTTATTAGATAAATAATATATTATTTAAATTATATTTGTCTCACTCATAATTTATTTTTTAATAAATATTTCTAAATAAATACACTAATAAATAATTAAAATGATTATTTAAAATATAATAAATAGCAATAAAAAATAGATTTATTAATTATTAAGTAGTATTTAGCGGTTTAATGGTTTATGTATTCAGGTATTACGGGGTTTAGGCATTTACTGATTTAAGTTTATATGCATTTAGTAGGGCTGCTCACGGGACTCAGAGATTCGCGACCCGACCCGAAGTCTTGTACCGAAAGAATCGGGACTTAAAAAATCCATTGACTTTGACTTTTCCCGTCCCGTTCTGTCATGTATTTTTTCTTTTGGGACGGTTCCGGATCTTAAGCAATATCCCTCCCGAGAACCGTCCTGTCCTAAAATACCGATACTAGAACTAGGAATATATATATATATATATATATAACATAAAGATGCCACAAATTCCGCTACTGGCCATCCAATTCCGACGCGCCTATTGCTGTTCCGATGAGTTCCAGGCCACCTCACGCCGTTCCAGCCATGTTTAGTTAGGTCCAGCTCTTGTCCGTCACACTTCTGGTTGCCTCCACCGTGTCTCAGATGACACCAAACTTTTGGTTTGTTTTTTTGATGAGAATTGAGTGATTAATTATTATTATTATTATTATTATTATTATTATTATTATTATGTGTCTCAGTTAGTTTTGTGAGTATTTGTTGTGGTGTTGTGGTTGGGCCGAATGAGGGGGCTGAATGTGTTACAGTCAGTTTTGAAGAGCTTGCTTGTTTGAAATGTTTATATGTATTTATGCTTAACATATCATATTATTAATGGCAATGCAGATGGCACAATCCAGCGGTAAACGAAAAATACAATAAATTGAAGATGATCACATCTCAAATATTCAGAGTACTGGTAATTCCAATCATCATCCTTTCATGAACCCTCCTATTGTTACGGCAGGTTCTTCAATTCCAATTGTAAAAGAAAGTCAAGGTACATCTGAACCTCAAGCTCATAAAAAGTATAAGTCTGCTATTTGGGAAACTTATGAGATATTAGTTGATTCACAGAAAAATGAAACTGGTAGGGTAGCTTGTATATGGTGTAGGAAAGAATATTTCGTAAAAAGTGATCAAGGTACTTCGGGTTTATAGAAATACTTGAGAGAGAATTGTAGGAAATTTCCACACAAAAAAGAATTAATAGAAGCTCACAAAGGTAAAGACTAATCACAATATTTGTTGAGTTTCACTAAAGGTACTAGTTCAGAGGATAACAAATTAACTTGTTGGAAAATTGATCAACAACTAGTTAGGGAGGCTTTGGTGAAAATGATCATAAAAGATGAATTGCCTTTTTGTTTTGTTGAGAGGGGTGAGTTTAAGGAGTTTTGTGAAGTTAGTGTGCCTCAATTTAAAATTCCATCTAGGTACTCTATACTGAGGTATTGTCTTTCTTTGTTTGTCAAGGAAAATAAGAAATTATTTGTTAGCATATCATCTCATTGTTGTAGAGTTTCATTGACTACCGACACTTGGACTAGCATTCAAAATTTGTCTTATATATGTTGGACTGTTAATTACATTGATTCTCAATGGAATATTCTTAAAAGGCTTTTGAACTTTTGTGTAATTTACAGTCATTTTGGAGTTAATATTAGAAATGCTATTGAGTTTTGCATGAATGAATGAGGTTTGAGAAAGTTGATGTGCATTACTTTTGACAATGCATCAAATAATGATGTTGCAGTTGAACAATTGAAAAAAAGGCTTGTGAAGAAAAGTTTTGTACCTTTGAGAGGCGAGCATTTTCATATGAGATGTTGTGCTCATATCCTAAACTTAATTGTCAGAGTTGGCATTGTAGTAGTTGAGGATGCTATTCAAAAAATTAGAGGTGTGGTGAAATATGTGAGGAGCAGTCCTAAAAGAATAGATATGTTTAAGTTTTGTGTTGAAGAAGAAAACTTGACATATGGATCTTCATTGCAATTAGATTGTGCTACAAGATGGAATTCAACTTATTTGATGCTACAAACTGATATAAAATATCAAAAAGAATTTGATAAGTTGGAGGACAAAGACAAAAGGCTTTTGAAGGAGTTTGTTTCAAATGTTCCAACGAGAGAGACTGAACAAACGCCAAATTTGTTGCTCGTTTCTTGAAAACTTTTTCTGAAATAACTTGTAAATTTTCTGGCTCATAATATTCTACCTCTAGTTTTATTTTCCTCACATTATTCGAATTTTGAAAAAAAATTGAGCTTTGTGAAAATAGTAGAGATACAATGGTGTCTGAAATGGGTATGAAAATGATGCATAAATTCAAAAAATATTGGGGTTCTCTTCAGTCAACAAATATTATGCTTTTTGTAGCAGTAGTGTTGGATAATGGATATAAGCTCAAATATCTCAAGGTTAAGTACACTTAGCAATATGGAGAGGAATTGGCTAAAAATTAGGTGAAAAATGTTATAAATGCTTTAAATGAGATGATGGATGATTATAAAAATTTAAATGAAGATGAATCAAAAAAGATGATTTATCTTCTACTGTGTTGAAGAAAAATAATGATTTCTTTGATGGTAGTGATACTTATGTTGATTTTTTTTTGTTGAATTGGAGAAAGAACAAGAAGTTACTGCTTTGGAAGAGTTGGATAGGTACTTGGAGGACAAACTTGAAAAAAATAGGATTGATTTTGATCTTCTAAACTGGTGGAAGGTAAATGAGGTTAGGTATCTTTCTTTGGAAAAAGTAGCAAGGGATGTATTTGCTATCCAAGCATCTACTGTGGCCGACGAATTTACATTTAGCACTGGGGGGAGAACTTTAGAAAAATTTAGGAGTTCTTTAACACCTATTGCAACTGAAGTTCTCATATGTCTACAAGATTGTTTGAAAAGCTCAAACAAACCTATTGAAATTGAAGAATTCATTCAAGACCTTGATGATAATGAATCAAGTTAGTATATAAATCTTGTAAATTTTAATTTCACTTTTACTTATTTTATTCATTCAATTTAATAAAAATATGGTTCCATTACAATTTTCAGAGGGGTCACAAGATCCAAATATTCTTCCAACTATAGGTGGCCTACTAAATTTGGAATGGGTGTATTAAATTTTATAAGGTAATAATTTGTTTTTTATTACTCTTTCATCTTAGAAATTTATGTATTCATGATTAACATGTTTTCACCTTTGGTTGTCCTTCTACAGCGGAGGAAGAAAGGGAGGATTTGTAGAAGAGATAATTAATTGGGATTGGATTTTCGTTGTTGTTCCGGGAAGGACCTTTGAAATGATTATTATAATGGTTGTTATTATGTGTATTTTTTTTGTTATATTAAGCTTCCTAATTTTAGCAATTACTTAAGTAGTAATTGCTGCTTAAATGTTTGTGGTCATCTTTAGCTATTCCTTAATATTTTAAGTAATTGTTTAAAAAATGTAGTATTGCTATTATGGTTAACTTTCACTCTGCTGAACAAAGCAAACTTGTGAAAAAATAAAGAACCAAATTAAGCACACGACTAGGTCCCGTTCTATTTAATATTTTTATCCTTTTCTGCACATCAAAGCTTTTGACAAGTAATGGAACTCATTTCCGGTATTCAGCCTATTTGACAAAATAAAATTGTCCCAATTTGAGTTTGAAAGATACATAACTAAGTAATGATAAATGGTACAATAAAATGTTTCGACAAAAACTAACTTGGCCGGTTTGAAGAAAATAATTGAAAAAAATGTGCGAACTCCGTTCCGTCCCGGAATCATTTTCTCCTACCCAAAATCCCCGATCTATGTCCCGTCCCGTCTCAATATTTTCAACCTATGGGATGGGTCTAGATCTTCAAAAATATATCTCCGAACTATAGGATTGGACTGGAGATTTGTAATCCCATCCAGATCCGTCCCATGAGCACCCCTGGCATTGAGTGGTTTATAGGTTTTATTTAAAAAATAAAATAACAAATAATTTACTTTTATAATTTTTTGATATTTTCAAAGGTTATTACCTTTGAAAATATAATAATTTTTAAATTTTTTTAAAATGTGAATACAATATTTAGTTATACAAATCATTATATTTATATATTATATAAATTCAATATAAACAATTTTATTGATAAATATTCTAATAATAATCAAAAAATAAATTAATAATCCATTAATAATAAGATAGATATTAATTAAAATATAATTACAAAACTTAAAATGATTCAGAAGCAAAGAAAAATATATTACTATATAATAATTATTTGTTTTTTGAATTTTTTTTCTTTTAATAAGTTTATCTATATTTTTTTAATGAAAAATAATTTATATAAATTATATTTGTGTAACTCATAATTTATTTTGTAATTAATATTTATATATAAATAAACAAATAATTAATTAAAATGATTATTTAAAATTATAATGAAAAAAAAATGAGATTTATTATTTATTATTTATGGATACTGGTTTAATTTAAATTAGATACGTCTCGTTAATAATTTATTTTGTAATTATTATTTTTATAAAAATAAATAGATAAATAATTAAAATAAAAATTTAAAATTATACTGAATAAAAGTTAAAATGAGATTTAAGATTTTTTATTTATGCATACCAGTTTAATAGTTTTAGTATTTAGAGGTTTTATCGTTAGGAGGTTAGCGATTTATGTTTTTAGGCTTTTAGTGGTTTATTGGTTTTATATAAAAAAATAAAATAACAAAAAAATTTTCTATAATTTGTTATCATTTTTATAGGTAATAACCTTTGAAAATATAATAATATTTACAATTTTTTGAAATGTGAATACAATATTTAGTTTTAATAATATTAAAAATTATATATCATATAAATTCAATATAAACAATTTTATTGATAGATTATATAATAATGATTAAAAATTAAATTAATAAACTATTTATAAAAAGATAGATATTAATTAAAAAATATTTACAAAACTCAAATTGATTCAAAATTAAAGTTAAATATACTACTGGATAAAAATTTTTAATTTTTAAATTTCTACATCTTTTATAAGCATATATTTTTTTAATAAAATAAATTAATTAAATTATATTTGTCACACTCATACTTTATTTTGTAATAAATATTTCTATAAAAATAAACAAATAAATAATAAAAATGAATATTTAAAATTATAATAAATAAAAATAAAAATTAGATTTATAATATTAAGTAGTATATAGTAGTTTAATGATTTATTTATTTAGGTATTACAGGGTTTAGGAGTTTACTGATTTAACTATGATGCATTTAGTGGTTTATAGGTTTTATTTAAGAAAAAAAATTATTATTATTATTATTTGATATTTTCAAAGATTATAACCTTTGAAAATATATATATTTTTAAATTTTTTTCAAAAGTGAATACAATATTTATTTATAATAATCATAATAATTATATATCATATAAATTCAATATAAACAATTTTATTGATAGATATTCTAATAATTATCAAAAAATAAATTAAAAATTTATTATGAATAAGATTGATATTACTTAATATATAATATTAAAACCTAAAATGATTAAAAGGAAAGCAAAATATATTACTTAATAATAATTTTTTGTTTTTAAATTTTTATTCTTTTTATAAGCTTATCTATTTTTTGATGAAACATAATTTTTATAAATTATATTTTTAACTCAAAATTTATTTTATAATTAATATATATATATAAATAAAAAACTAAACAATCAAAATGAATTTTTTAAATTAAAATGAAAACAAATAAAAATGAGATTTATTAATTATTATCTAGGGGATTTTTTGTTTAACGCTTATCTATATATGGGTATCAGGATTTTATAGTTTAGTGATTTAAGTGTTTAGGCATTTAGTGATTTATAGGTTTTATTTAAACAATGAAATAATAATAAAAATATTTTTTTGGTTTTTTCACATGTTCAAAGGTTATACTCTTTGAAATTAAAATAATTTTAATTTTTTTTTCAAAAGTTAATACAATATTTAGTTATAATACTTATTAAATTTATATATCATATAAATTAAATATAAATATTTTTATTGATAAATATTCTAATAATGATCAAAAAATAAATTAATAATCTATTATTAATAAGTTAGATATTAATTAAAATATAATTACAAAACCTAAAATGATTCAGAAACAAAGTAAAATATATTACTATATAATAATTTTTTGTTTTTAATTTTTTTCTTCTTTTAATAAGTTTATCTATATTTTTTTGTTGAAAAATAATTTAAATAAATTATATTTGTCTAACTTATAATTTATGTTGTAATTAATATTTATTTAAAAATAAACAAATAAATAATTAAAATGAATATTTAAAATTATAATAAAAAAATAAAAATGAGATTTATTATTTATAATTTAGGATATACATGTTTAAAAAATTTATCTATTTAGTGTTTTCGAGATTTAAAAGTTATTGATTTAAGTATTTAGGCATTTAATGGTTTATACCTTTTATTTAAACAATGAAATAACAAATAAAAATTATTTTTGATATTTTTTTAAATTTTTAAATATCATAACATTTGAAAATATAATAATTTTAAATTTTTTTAAAAATGTGAATAAAATATTTAGTAATAATAATTATAATAACTATATATAATATAAACTAAATATAAACAATTATATTGATAATATTATATCAATTATCAAAATAAAAATTAATAAACTATTATTAATATTATAGATATAAATTAAAATATAATTAAAAAACATAAAATGATTCAAAATCAAAGTAAAATTTATTACTAAATAATAATAATTTTTTATAGTTTTTGCATCATTTTATAAGCTTATATATTTTTTGTTGAAAAATATATTATTTAAATTCTATTTGTCACTTATATTTTATTTTGTAATTAATATTTCTATAAATTATATAAATTATATTTAAGGTTTATGAGTTTAAAGGTTTAAGTATTTAGGGGCTTCGGGATTTAGGAGTTTAGATATTTATGTATTTTGGCATTTAATGGTTTATAAGTTTTATTTAAACAATGATATAACAAAAAATTTATTAATGTTATTTTTTATCATTTTTGAAGGTTATAAACTTTGAAAATATAACAATTTTTAAATTTTTTTTATATGTGAATACTATATTTAGTTATGATAATCTTAATAATTATATATAAATTAAATTCAATATAAACAATTATATTGATAAATTTTATACTAATGATCAAAAAATAAATTAATAAACTAATATTAATAAGAAAGATTTTATTTAAAATATATTTGCAAAACGTAAATTTATTCAAAATCAAATTAAAATATTTTACTAAATAATAATTTTTTTAATGTTTTGCTTCTTTTTATATGTTTATATTTTTTGTTATTATAAGTAAATTATGTAAATTATATTTGTCTTCCTCATAATTTATTTTTAATCTATAATTCTATAAATATAAACTAATAAATAATTTAAATGAATATTTAAAACTATAATTAATACAAATAAAATAGAGATTTATTATGTATTATTTAGGATATACTAGTTTAATGGTTTAAGTATTTAGGTGTTTTGGGGTTTAGTGATTTAAGTGTTTAGGCCTTGAGTATTTTATAGTTTTTATTTAAATAATGAAAAAATAAAAAATTTAATTTTATGATTTTTTTTTATTTTTGAAGGTTATAACCTTTGAAAATATAATAATTTTTAATTTTTTTAAAATGTGAATATAATATTTAGTTATAATAATCTTAATAATTATATATAATGTAAACTCAATATAAATAATTTTATTGATACATATTATAATAATGATCAATAAAAAATTAATAGACTATTATTAATAAGAATGATATAAATTAAAATATAATTACAAAATCTAAAATGATTCAAAATCAAAATAAAATATATTAGTAAATAATAAATTTTTGTTTTTAAAATTTTGCCTCTTTTTATAAGGATATATATTTTTTATGATGAATAATAAATAATTTATATTTTAGATATGTCTCACTAATAATTTATTTTGTAATTTATATTTCTATAAAAATAAACTGATAAATAATTAAAATAGAAATTTAAAAATATAGTTAATAAAAATTAAATTGAGATTTATGATTTTTTTATTAATGTACACCAGTTTAAAGGTTTAAGTATTTAGAGGTTTTTTCATTTAGGAGTTTTGCAATTTATTTTTTTAGGCATTTAGTGGTTTATAGGTTTTATTTATACAATATAATAATAAAAAAAATTTATAATTTTTTTTTCATTTTCATAGGTTATAACATTTAAAAATATAATAATATTTAAAATTTTTTGAAATGTGAATACAATATTTAGTTATATTAATATTAATATTTATATATCATATAAATTCAATATAAATAATTTTATTAATAGATAATATAATAATGATCAAAAATTAAATTAATAAACTATTAATAATAAGATAGATATAAATTAAAAAATATTTACAATACCCAAATTGATTCAAAATTAAAGTTAAATATATTACTGGATAATAATTTTTAATTTTTAAATTTCTTCTTCTTTTATAAGCGAATATATTTTTTTTGATTAAAAATAAATTATTTAAATTATAGTTGTCACACTTTAAATTTATTTTGTTATAAATATTTTATAAAAATGAACTAATAAATAATTAAAATCAATATTTAAAATTATAATAAATAAAAAAAATTAGATTTATTAATTATTAAGTAGTATATAGCAGTTTAATGATTTATGTATTTAGAAATTTACTAATTTACCTATATATGTATTTAGTGGTTTATATGTTTTATTTAAAAAATAAAATAACAAAAATTTATTTTTGTTATTTTTGATATTTACAAAGGTTATAACATTTGAAAATACAATAAATTTAAATTTTTTTTCTAAATTGAATACAATCTTTAGTTATAATTATCATTATATTTATATATCATATAAATTCAATATAAACAATTTTATTGATAAATAATCTAATAATGATCAAAAAATAAATTAATAATCTATTATTAATAAGATAGATAACATTTAAAATATAATTACAAAACCTAAAATGTTTCAGAAGAAAAGCAAAATATATTACTATATAATAATTTTTTGTTTTGAAATTTTTTTTTCTTTTAAAAAGTTTATCAATAATTTTTTGATGAAAAATAATTTATATAAATTATATTTGTCTAACTCAATTTATTTTCTAATTAATATTTATATATAAATAAACAAATAAATATATAAAATCAATATTTATAATTATAACGAAAAAAAATGAGATTTATTATTTATTATTTAGGGATACGAGTTTAATTTAATTTAGATCTGTCTCACTAATAATTTATTTTGTAATTAATATTTCTATAAAATAAATTGATAAATAATTAAAATAAAAATTTAAAATTATACTGAATAAAAATTAATATGAGATTTATGGTTTATTATTAATGTATGCCAGTTTAATGATTTAAGTATTTAGAGGTTTTGTCGTTAGGAGTTAAGCAATTTATGTTTTTAGGGTTTTAGTGGTTTATAGGTTTTATTTAAAAAAATAAAAAAACAAAAAAAATTTCTATAATTTTTTAACATTTTCATAGGTTATAACATTTGAAAATATAATAATATTTAAAATTTTTTGAAATTTTATTACAATATTTTGTTATAATAATATTAATAATTATATATCATATAAATTTAATATAAATAATTTTATTGATAGATATTATAATAATGATCAAAAATTAAATTTATAAACTATTAATATTAAGATAGATATTAATTAAAAAATATTTATAAAACCCAAATTGATTCAAAATTAAAGTAACTTATATTACTTGATAATAATTTTTGATTTTTAAATTTTTACTTCTTTTATAAGCGTATATTTTTATTAGATAAATAATATATTATTTAAATTATATTTGTCCCACTCATAATTTATTTTGTAATAAATATTTCTCAATAAATACATTAATAAATAATTAAAATGAATATTTAAAAATATAATAAATAGCAATAAAAATAGATTTATTAATTATTAAGTATTATTTAGCGGTTTAATGGTTTATGTATTTAGGCATTGCGTGGTTTTGGAGTTTACTGATTTAACTTTATATGCACACAGTAGGGTTGCTCATGGTACTCGGAGATTCGCGACCCGACCCGAAGTCTTGTCCCGAAAGAATCAGGACTAAGAAAAATCCGTTGACTTTGACTTTTCCCGTCCCGTTCTATCAATGTATTTTTACTTTTGGGACGGTTCCAGATCTTCAGCAATATTCATCCCGAGAACCATCCCATCCTAAAAAACTGATACTAGAACCAGGAATATATATAGATATATATATATATATATAAACATGAAGATGCCACCAATTCCGCTACTGCCCATCTTATCCCGACGCACCTATTGATGTTCCGATGTGTTCCAGGCCAACTCACGCCATTCCAGCCGTGTTCAGTTAGGTCCAGCCCTTGTTTGTAGCACTTGTGGTTGCCTCCACCATGTCTCAGATGCCACCAGCCTTTTGGTTTGTTTTTCTGATGAGAATTGATTGATTAATTTATTATTATTATTATTATTATTATTATTATTATTATGTGTCTCAGTCAGTTTTGTTGAGTATTGGTTGTGGTGTTGTGGTTGGGCTGAATGAGTGGGCTGAATGTGTTACAGTGTATTTTGTAGAGCTTGCTCGTTTGAAATATTTATATGTATTTATGCTTAGCATATCATATTAATTAATATAAAATATAGATGGCACAATCCAGCGGTAAACGAAAAATACAATAAATTGAAGATGATCACATCTCAAATCATCAAAGTATGGGTAAATCCAATCATCATCCTTTCACGAACCCTCTTATTGTTACAGCAGGTTCTTCAATTCCAAATGTAAAAGAAAGTCAAGGTACATCTAAACCTCAATCTCATAAAAAGTATAATTTTGCTGTTTAGGAAACTTATGAGATATTAGTTGATTCAGAGGGAAATGAAACTAGTAGGGTAAGCTTGTATATGGTGTAGGAAAAAATAATTGGCAAAAAATGATCAAGGTACTTCAGGTTTATGGAAATACTTGAGAGAGACTTGTAGGAAATTTCCACACAAAAAAGAATTAATAGAAGCTCACAAAGGTAAAGATGAGTCACAATCTTTATTGAGTTTTACTAAAGGTAATAGTTCAAAGGATAACAAATTAACTTGTTGGCAATTTGATCAACAACTAGTTAGGGAGGCTTTGGTGAAAATTATTATAAAAGATGAATTGCCTTTTTGTTTTGTTGAGAGGGATGAGTTTAAGGAGTTTTGTGAAGTTAGTGTGCCTCAATTTAAAATTCCATCTAGGCACAATATATTGAGGGATTGTTTTACTTTGTTTGTGAAGGAAAAAAAGAAATTATTTCATGGCATATAATCTCATTGTTGTAGAGTTTCATTGACTACCGACACTTGGACTAGCATTCAAAATTTGTCTTATATATGTTTGAGTGTTCATTTCATTGATTCTCAATGGAATATGCATAAAAGGCTTTTGAACTTTTGTGTAATTAAAAGTCATTCTGGAGTTAATATTAGAAATGCTATTGAGTTTTGCATGAATGAATGGGGTTTGAGAAAGTTGATGTGCATTACTTTTGACAATGCATCAAATAATGATGTTGCAGTTGAACAATTGAAAAAAAGGCTTGTGAAGAAAAGTTTTGTACATTTGAGAGGCGAGCATTTTCATATTAGATGTTGTGCTCATATCCTAAACTTAATTGTCAGAGATGGCATTGCAGTAGTTGAGGGGGCTA
Organism: Sapria himalayana; assembly: GCA_029783825.1. Lineage (NCBI taxonomy): Eukaryota > Viridiplantae > Streptophyta > Magnoliopsida > Malpighiales > Rafflesiaceae > Sapria > Sapria himalayana. The sequence goes on along the minus strand of JAREIK010002430.1, from coordinate 166,657 downwards.
TTCAAAAAATTAGAGGTGTGGTGAAATATGTGAGGAGCAGTCCTAAAAAATTAGATATGTTTAAGTTATATGCTGAAGAAGCAAACATGACATATGGATCTTCATTGCAATTAGATTGTCCTACAAGATGGAATTCAACTTATTTGATGCTAAAAACTGATATAAAATATCAAAAATAATTTGATTAGTTGGAGAACAAAGACAAAAGGTTTTTGAAGGAGTTTGGTTCAAACTTTCCAAATGAGAGAGACTGAACAAACGCCAAAATTTTGGCTCGTTTCTTGAAAACTTATTATGAGGTAACTTGTAAATTTTTTGGCTCATAATATTTTACCGCTAGTGTTTATTTTCCTGAGATTATTCGAATTTTTAAAAAAAATTGAGCTTTTTGAAAATAGTAGAGATACAATGGTGTCTGAAAAGTGTATGAAAATGAGGCATAAATTCAACAAATATTGGGGTTCTATTCAGTCAACAAATATTATGCTTTTTGTAGCAGTAGTGTTGGATCCTAGATATAAGCTCAAATATCTCAACGTTAAGTACACTTAGCATTATGGAGAGGAATTGACTAAAAATTTGGTGAAAAATGTTATAAATGCTTTAAATGAGATGATTGATGATTAAAAAGATTTAAATGAAGATGAATCAAAAAAAGATGATTTCTCTTCTACTATGTTGAAGAAAAATGATGATTTCTTAGATGGTAGTGAGACTTATGTTGATGATTTTTTTTGTTGAATTGGAGAAAGAACAAGAAGTTGCAGCTTTGGAAGAGTTGGATAGGTACTTGGAGGACAAACTTGAAAAAAATAGAATTGATTTTGATCTTCTAAACTGGTGGAAGGTAAATCAGGTAAGGTATCCTTATTTGGCAAGTGTAGCAAGAGATGTATTTGCTAACCAAGCAGCTACTGTGACCTACGAATCTACATTTAGCACTAGGGGGAGAACTTTAGATAAATTTAGGAGTTCTTTAACACCTATTACAGCTGACGTCCTCATATGTCTACAAGATTGGTTGAGAAGCTCAAACAAACCTATTGAATTTGAAGAATTAGTTCAAGACCTTGATGATAATGAATCAGGTTTGTATACAAATCTTGTAAATTTTAATTTCACTTTTAATTATTTTATTCATTCAATTTAATAAAAATATGGTTCAATTACAATTTTAAGAGGGGTCACATGATCCAAATATTCTTCCAACTATAGTTGGCCAACTAAATTTGGAATGGGTGTATTAAATTTTATAAGGTAATATTTTTTTTATTACCCTTTCATCTTAAAAATTTATGTCGACATGATTAACATGTTTTCATCCTTGGTTGTCCTTTTACAGTGGATAAAATAAAAGGGAGGAGTTGTAGAAGACATAATTAATTGGGTTTGGATTTTTGATGTTGTTCCAGGACTCACCTTTGAAATGATTATTATCATTGTTGTTATTAGTTGTATTTTTTTTGTTATATTAAGTTGCCTAATTTTAGCAATTACTTAAGTAGTAATTGTTGCTACCAATGTTTGTGGTCATCTTTAGCTATTCCTTAATATTTTAAGTAATTATTTAAAAAATGTAGTATTGCTTTTATGGTTAACTTTAACTCGGCTGAACAAAGCCAACTTGTGAAAAAATAAAGAACCAAATTGAGCACACAACTCGGTCCCGTTCTATTTAACATTTCTATCCTTTTCTGCACATCAAAGCTTTTGACAAGGTAATGGAACTCGTTTGTGGTATTCAGCCTATTTGACAAAACAAAATTGACCCAATTTGAGTTTGAAAGATACATAACTAAGGAATGATAAATGGTACAACAAAAGGTTTCGACATGATCTA